>OX596246.1:9341297-9513407 GCA_951394255.1 Polyploca ridens | reverse complement strand
CGCGACGGTGCTACGAATCCTAAGAGACGGGTTAAGCGATCTTTAATGACCCTGTTACCTAGTTTATTAAAATGTTAACATATGTCACTCTTAATAACTTTTTGTACGATAAACCTTCTATCTCTTGCCTTTAATGATACCATTTAAACTAGTGGCTCTCTGAGTTGTGGACCTCGCGAGTCTCGATAATTATATGGAATTTCCTTGTCGATTCAGTTTTTTGGAAATTTTCCAGCCGAAAATAAGAATCGAATAAGAAACAACAACTCAACAACAAGAACTAATATACTACATTCCTTTATTCTTTTGATCCGTGTAAATTAAGTGGATTTCATGGGAAACGTGTATTTTGAAAACTTTTCCTATGATTACCACTCAATTTACCTATTTCCGAACTCTATTCCAATCATGAACGGGCACAGAGTTGGAAAGAGATCTCATGGTTGAAACCCAAATTTCAAGCGGACGAAACTTACCTAATAAGCATTATAAACAGTTATGAAATAACTCCAATTTACAAACAATAGGAGGTAATAATTTCCGTTCGGATTGCCATTACAGATAATAGTGTGGTAGTGCTGGTAAATAACAGAAGCTTACCCTGCGTCTGGGTTGAACGTGAGGAGGCGGAGCGCCGAGGAACGTGCCAGCGTCGGGCCATCACGTTTTATATTGCTTACAAAGATGAAGCGTAAACTGGCAGCCGCTTGCGATTGCTGGTCTTTCTCATTAACCTAATCATTACCTTTGTATATTATGTATACGTATCTCTTGTTATAAGTAATTTAAATCTACTAACAACTCAAGACAGGAGAGGAAGTATCAAGATACAAGTAAAGGAAAAGTATGTTTCGATTCTCAATTACATTAACAAAAGTTCCTATTTTGTATTGTATTGTTATATGGATTTACTTTTATCGAATTACTAAAATAGAGCCAAACATTTCAATAAAAGTTCTTATAAAAACTTGAACTTGTACAATAGATTAGCTTAGAATAGGTAACATTACCTTGTGTCATGCATGAATCATGATATGCCGACAACGTTTCGTTTAAGGAATTGATGGAGAAGAAACCTTATGCACAGGACAGAAGACTTTATTTAAAGATTTTTTTTACAGAACTGTTCGAATAGGTGCGATGTGCAAGTTGTAACGCTGTTTGTTGTTTGTTAAAGTATGCGTGAACAAGAAATCTTCAGACGTGTATTGATTGGTATTCAATAGCTGTGCAATGAATGGGTGCTTGACAATACGATCGTTCTGTTGCCTATAGGTAGATTTATTTGGTTGTAAAATATATTATGATGTTTAAAGATGTTTATTTTTATTGTATATTTGATCTACCTATTTCATACATTTTAGTCCGATATGATACAAGTGCGCTAGTAGCAGTACGTACGAAAGAAAAGTAGTAGTATCAATAATGTTTTCGGTGTGGCTTTGTAAATGACGAAAATAGTCAAAGTATGTGAATAACAAGAAACTGCTTGTGACCGAGATGCCAGACCATGCCAGTCAGTAAACTACTCAGTATTATAGTAGAAAATTTTAAACACTTATAATCATATCATAGACATCAAATTACGAGGGGATGTTGGTGCCTTCTGACTGCCCAGTCCACTCCCTATTACGCTTCAGCGCATCGCAAAGCGTCTGCCGACGACGCCGCCGCCGCCGGTGGTCTTCGCGCTCACTACCCATCAATGTCCACTATCGTTCCTATACTAAGAGAATTTCTCTGTTACAAACAGAACAATCAATGAATACTATATGCCCTTTGTTATATTGTTATCTCAGTCTCAATCGAGTGCATCCCACCGAACTGTTTCACTTATAGAGATCGTCAGACATTGCGACGTCTTTCATTGTTAACATTTAGCAATACATTTGCCTGAATTTAAAACAGCCTTTAAAATAGGTTTAGGTTTGTGTAAGTAAAGAGATCAACGAGCAAATCTGTTTGAAAAGGTAAAGTATATCTCTACATGCAGAATAAGTTATTCTGATATAAGTTAGGTTTTCTAAAAGTGGTAAAATTTGAGATTCTTATATTAGAAATAGCAATAATACAGAAGACAGTGAGAAAGTTCCTGCAATGTGAATCAGAAAACCCACATCAAAATACAAACAGCCTATCATCTTCCATTCAGTCTGCTGCGCGTGACCGCACTGTATCTGTTTACTTCCTCAACACTTAACCCAACTGATGAGCACTTTGCTTAGGCCCGTGCCATCAGGACTTCCCGGCCAGCCGGAGAAAAACAAATATACTAAAAATAATAATAATAAAGCCGTAGGGCAGTGGCGAGCTGTTGGTGAGTAGCGACACCACGGACCCGAGATCTCCCGAGGACGTCACCTATGCCCCCGCCTCTGGCTTGCCTTCACTGGCCGGCCTGAGTGGAGCACGAGAGCTATATGCTCGAAAGGGTGGAAATGCTCAATCTGCGTAATAGCGGGGAAACCCGCTCCGAGATTGCTCGCGATGGTAAAACCGGTGCACACCTCTCGACACCCTTAGCTGCTGACACTAATGTTGCTCCCTTTGTCACCCCGCGGTCACTGTTTCTGGGGGGCCCATTTAGTTAGCGGTGAGTCACCGTCTGCCAGGATTATCAAGATTGAGACGTTTGATTTGGTAGGCGTCCCGTTGTCTCAAACAATAGCCCAGCAACCATCAGTCCAGCAAGCTCCCTTCCATAGACCCAGTATAGTTTCCTTCTTCTCTGCAATAGTCCTTGCACTTCGCGGATGCTATCTTTGGCCGTATCTCTTCAATAGTACGGGCAGAGATAGAATCTGCTTAGTGTACATATCCCAACACATTAAAGTATCTCTACGTGTTGGATCTGTATCCCCATGCACGCCTTCCAAAAGAACCGGTCCTCGGACCGTGACATTCCAAAAGGAATGATACAAACAATAATAATAATTGATTATTTCTAAAGATTACAAATCCATGGGTTAGTAAAATGCCTTATTTCTAGGGTTAGTTAGTACCTACTATATTTTATTACATTTAATTGGAACATTATTAATTATTTAATTATACAATTGTTTATTACAACAAATAACTATACATCAAACAGATAGCTTCACACAAGACGCTCTATGCACGCACACACTATGGGTTTCTATTCTACCAATGAGAGTGTGCACAAAGTGCCTCATGATCGGCGAATCGTAGTGATCCGCTACTGTACTCAGGATACTATTTCGGCTGCCCCGCACTCTCCCTAACAGAGATGCCGTTTTCTTGCAGATAATCGCCCCATACTATAGTGCAATATGCCAATTTAATGAAACCTACTGAAATAAAGAAACGAAAGGCTTACCGAAACATAAATACAAAACAATACTATCACATATTACTACTGCTAAATCGCTGTTTTATTATAGTTTAGGCGATGTTTAGTGTCATGAATGAGACACACGTCACAAACGTGGGAGGGTAGAACAAAATAATACAGCGCGCCCGCCGCGCACGCGCCACTTGAAGCTCGTTAGCGACCTACACTCGACAATGAACTAAAACAATGCCAATCCTACGTAACCATTATGCTAATTGAACACGGGGATGTTTTTGTTTGAGTTCACATTTCATTTATTCATAGGTCTAAGTAATATGTAGGAAAGCGAATTTGGTTGGCCCAAGCTCAATTTCATCAAAATGTTTTCAGCAAAGATTTTCTGTTCTTTTTTTTTTTAAATCATCATTTGGAAGCTTCAGTACAGACTTCAATTGAATTTACTGTACCATCAAAAATACGCATCATATCGACCAAATTATATTTTTATGCCTTTTGCGGTTGAGACCACGGGACCATGGGCGTCCAAAGGTCGCCGTTTAGCACTTTGTCATCAAAATTTATCGAGGCCTCCGGAGACCAGCGGGCGGGGAGCTGGAGCAAAGGGGAAACGCTGCTAGCCTTCTGGGAACCTTGCCGTTAGTCAGAAGCAGCGAAAGACTTGAGGAATCGTTTTTTTTTTCTATAGGTATTCATATTTGCTGTAAATAAAATTAAAAAGTAGCGTAGCTATTTAAGCAGACAAGAAAATACACTATAATCTACAAGTAAGTTATAGAACATAAGAAAAAAAAGTATAAACTCATCCCTATTTTTTCTAGTTGTGGCCATATTACTGCTACATTTTTATCGAAACTGTATGAAAATTCATAGGATGGGATGAGTAATGGGAGTATATTATCACATATTCTTCTTTCCACCGCTGACCGCTGAGTAAGCGACGAGCCATCTACTATTTTCTCGGTCAAGAAACTGAAAGCGGTACGTACGTATACTAAGTACCTACATACTCGCTTGTCGTTGCTCGCTTGCTCGCCAACTCGTTTTATTACATCAATTTCTACGAGTATCTCAACTCGCAGCGCGGCAGCGTTCTAAATCCAAAACACTTCTCACTGGTTTTGGACAACAAAAGCCCGCTTTTTGAGGTGTTGAGGAGAAAATGAACTAAACCATTAGAGTGAGCCTAGCTCGGTTTCTACCTCAAGTAAACAAATGAGACCGTGTTGAAGTAACAAATCTGAAGGGAGGTGACAGGCAATTGATACGTCAATGTGCTCCAACAAAAGTGCGTACAAACGACTAACGACAATGTCAAGGTAATTAAGAAATGGGCGGAACGCGACGCGCGCGCAGGCAATCACATTTAACAGCTAATGTGTCTATTAACAAATGTATTTGCCGTGTTCGGGCTCGCTCGTAAATTCCTTTAACAACTGGAGCAGTTGGCTCGTGTCACTGTTAAATATAAATCATTCAGTTTTAAATTGTCTAAATAAAACTCTCCTCTCCATTAAAACATTATTTACAGTTTCAGCACAATAGATCAAGATGGCTTCTAAGTTTAAAATAATATAATAATAATAATACTTTATTAATTTTTCTCATCAACACATTAATGGTACAGAGTCATAGTTATTGCAGATAATATAGAGACTGGTGTCTGATTTAGGTGAAACCTGTATTACAGATCACCAGGCATTCCCTCCGTAAGACCACTTAATTTATGAACATTTTTACCTATTTTATTAGAAAGTCTTAATAAATATAAAAAATTACAAAAGAGAAACGAGAAACGAAAAACACAAAAATCTTTCAGATAATAGATAGAACTGTAGCGAACCACTACATAACGAAGTCCACACGCCGATAGATAGATGGCGTGCCGCCACATTATCCTGCATCGTGCATACATCGCGCATACATGCCCACTACTTCCTGCATCGCGCTTGCAAAGATTTCTCGGCGATCTGCATATATACAACTGTCCGACAAGTACAGTTGGACCGCGGTCCCCAGGCACGATGTCCCAGCCTGGCGGAAGATCTTCCCTTTTCAATGGAGGTGTCATCCACCTTGCACCTCCATATTGGTGACCCCGACGTGATGGAATGGGAATAATTTCCAACCCTTCCAATCACTGAACATGCAGTAGCATCCTTCTGAGCAGCTTCCAAGATCATCACTCCCCACCGGCAAGCAGTCACACAGCAAGCCAGCTTCGCCTTAACCAGTTCCAACGCAGCCGATTCACCGTGCTTCCTGGTCCTGCAAGGCTCATCACAGCGACAGCACTCATCGCCCGCACAGTCCACCGCAGCACACGTCCGGATCTCTTCGGCTGGCTCACCCTCTCCGGCGTGGCAGTCTCTGCACCACGTGGACTCCCATGGCTCAACCCGTCGCAGCAACCCCGCTCAGTCTCGACTCACCGCAGACTTCTGAGCAGCACTGGCACTTGCAAGCTTAACGCAATGACGCAACTATAGATCGACCTCTGGTCTAGGAAGGGAGTGATGTAGCGAACCACTACATAACGAAGTTCACACGCCGATAGATAGATGGCGTGCCGCCACATTATCCTGCATCGTGCATACATCGCGCATACATGTCCACTACTTCCTGCATCGCGCTTGCAAAGATTTCTCGGCGATCTGCATATATACAACTGTCCGACAAGTACAGTTGGACCGCGGTCCCCAGGCACGATGTCCCAGCCTGGCGGAAGATCTTCCCCTTTTCAATGGAGGTGTCATCCACCTTGCACCTCCATAGAACTATAAGAAATACAATTTAAAATTAAAAATGCGAAAATAAGAATAAATGAAAAATTAAAAAAAGAGATCATGTTAACAAAAACAATGAATGCGTTTGGTGTTAAAATGTAGTGGAAAGAGAGGTTGTGTACGAGTGAGGGGTGTGTGATTGTGGTGGTGTGTGAATGTGGTAGTGTGGAGATGTAGTGGTGTGAGGATGTGGTGGTGTGTGGATGTATGGATGTGGGAGTGTGGAGAAAGTGAGTTGATTATTGTAGTCATGCTTATATGGATTTATTAGGGGTTTAATTTAAGGGCTTCAATAAACATTCTGTAGAATTGTAATCAAGACCTAGAAGCCATGAACGAACCTTTTCTTTGCAATTTGCTCTAGAGAGCGGGTAGATAGATAGTTGTTTATTAATATTATTGTACAGATAAGGACCCAAAAAAGCGTAAAATAGAGATATGCTATTTCTAAACCTAGTTTTCGTGCAAACTGTGTTAGTACTTCTTTTACTTGAGAACGTTTCAGGATCGAAAGTTAGTTCAGAGTGCTTTTTGATAACTGTCATTAAAATAAAGAGTTGCCGGACTGACAATACCTTACAGTGTTGGTACAAATCAAACGTAGGGTAATGTATAGGAAAGAAATAACTTACTTTTAAAACTGCTCTTTGAGCTCTCTCCAAATTTAATAAATACGTTTTAGCGGACCCTCCCCATGAAGTTAAACAATAAGACAACAACGATTGGCATAATGCATAATATACGGATTTAATAATCGTAGTGTCGGCAATATGACGAAGTGATTTAAAAATATAAATTAGTTTCCGAATTTTGGGCACTAAAGACTCAATATGATGATTGAAACTTAGTTGACTGTCCATTATGATACCCAAGTATTTAATAGTATTAGTTTTTGTTAATTGGGGGCAGCTACACGACTCTTTAGACGGAGCATTGCAATTGTGTGCGATGATGGAAAGGTTAGATTGATCTTGTTTCCTAATGGTAAAGGTCATGTACTTAGTTTTATCTATATTTAGAGTAAGGAAGTTACTAATTAGCCATTTAGAGGCTCGATTAAAGCCATTTTGAGCGTGATTATAAACTTCTTCCCAGGTGTCAGCATAAAAAACTAGTGCAGTATCATCGGCAAATGATATTATTTTCCCGTTGACTAGATCAATTTCACATAATTGGTTTATGTATACCAGAAACAAGGTAGGTCCGAGGATGCTGCCTTGGGGAACGCCATATTCTATGGGTAGCTCATCACTTGTCCAGCCATCCATTTTAACAACCTGTATTCTACCCTTAAGATAATCAGCAAACAGATCAAGTGGTAACCCTCTTATTCCTAAATGTTCTAGTTTATTTATCAATATGGGGATAGATACTGTGTCAAAAGCTTTTGCTAGGTCCAGATAGATAGCTAAAGCCTTTTTCTTTTTATCTAAGTTAGAGATTAGGAAATCGGTTAACTGGTGAACAGCATCAGAGGTAGACTTCTGTGCGCGGAATCCAAATTGAGTTGTACATAGAAGTTGATTTGTTTCTAGAAACTTAACTAGTCTGACGTTCATAAGACGTTCCAATATTTTAGATAGTATAGGTATAATAGAGATAGGTCTATAATTGTTGACACAGCATCTATCCCCACTCTTGAATATAAGTTTATATATGTTTGATAATAATAAATAGAGCGACGAAATTACTCTAATTTAAGGTTAAGTTAGTTAAAAAGCATTAACTAGTGGCTCTGTGAGCTACCTGACAGACCTCGCGAGTCTGTCTTTGCATATCTTTTTTCGAAATGGCTGAAATGTGATATTTTTACGTTATCAACCAACATGGCTCCGCCATTTTGAAAAATTTCTAAGAACTGAATCGACAAACAATACATATAATAATTGAACCTGCTCACAAAATTTCACGAAAATCGGTTGAGAAATGCAACCTGTAGAGTAGAACAGCTGGACATCCGCCGGACACCGAACAAACTAAGTAAGTAGGTACGAAAGCATTTTTGCCCAAGCTGACGGATGATATGACGACCTCGCCAGAAATTAATTATATAAAATTGCCGACCGTAAAAAATCCTAATGCAAAAATAAATACCTTCCCTACTTATGGAAACTCTAGATAGAGAAAGGATGGGAATGGGAACTTTAACCGTAAAATCATAAAAGGATAAACATTATAGGTAGCAATAAAAGAAACTAAATGCAAAGTATTAAAAGTTTATTCCAAAGATATGTCGGAGTTCCACGATCAGAAAAACAAACTAAAACACATTTGTCTTCGAAAGTAATTTATTTAGTGTCAGGCTGAAGAGGCGCGGGGCGCGGGGCCACCCGCACGCCCGCGCCGGCACGCGCGCCCTTCATCGATATATATCTCTGCCTAATAACATAAACCCCTTTTGTTTTTCTACACAAAGCTCCTAGTTTATTTGAGAGATCAACTGATTATGTTCAAACACGCGCGTATCGTCCTAACAACTCACTTTGGCATAATCTCTCTATTTTTTCATTGTCTCATTCAGATTTCCGACATGGAATAATAAAATTAAGCCTTGCATTCTGACGTAATTATTACAAATTAATTTAGAGAAAAGAAATGATGCTGCAGCACGGAATGAAAACACAACGTGCTGGACTATCACTTACAAGAGGTTTTTACAGGAGTAGGTACGTACATGGGTAAGTAGGTAGGTACCTATTAAATTTACTTTTTCTGTTTCTCTAATACTAACATAATTAAAATGTACCTAAGGTTTTTACGTTAGTTAGGCTTGCGTCGAGTTTGTCTACATACATCTGAAACTTAAAATGATGTGGACATCAAGATACAAACTGAGATCATCGCTCTCGTTCGTACCTACATAGATACCATGTATCACATTTAAGGATATATTTAAGCATAAGGATTTTCGGTAGCACACGGTTCCGTGTTACGTACCTTACTACGTAGGTAGGTAACAGCGTTGCCAGATTTTTTTTCGGGCAAAGCGGGATTTTGTAACTTCTTGAGTAAAAAAGCGGGATTTTATCGCCGAAAGCGGGACATACTAAAAAATCCGGCCAAGTGCGAGTCGCGCTCGCGCACCGAGGGTTCCGTAGAAACTTGTAGGTAAGTATGTGAATAGTTAATTCATCACGGGAATCAAGTCTCGAAGATTTTTTCCCCTTTTTTTCGATTATGTCGTAATATAATGGCAAAAAGTTTTGTTTTTGCTTTGTAACTACAAAACTCTTTTCGGATTTTATTTGTGCTACATGAAATTACTTCTTGCCAAATGGTTTTGATTCCCTTGCGAGCGTCAAAATATAGGGCATATACGGCCGTATCTTTTGATTGCGTTAACTTAGAAGTTTGATTTTTGTATGTCACAGTGACATTTAGCGCACTTTGGCGCGCATTAAACACCACAATACGGTGTTTAAGACGCGTCACGGGAAAGCTGTGCCACGGGAATTTCTGTGCAGTGGTGTCTTTATAATTTCCCACTTCTACGTCCAACGATGATTTCACCGTCGAGTAAATGGGTCAGTTCGTTACTCCCCCGTTCCGGTTCTCACCCGTTCGGGTTGCACCCGATTTTATTTCGATATCATAAACTTATTCCAAAGCGATTTTTAATCAAAAGTACTGGCAGTCACAAAAATGTTATTACTGAAATAATTATATATTGGAATTGTTATAAAAATAATGATATTATTTTATAAATTTTATGAAATACAATTGGTTCGAATTACTTGTTTAAAAATAACTAAAGTCCATTTTTTGTAATCGTTTATTTTGAACTAATGTCAATTATTGCTGATTTAAATAGGAAATAATTAACTTGAAATTAAATGTTAGGACTACTATAATCGAATTAAAAATGACAGTCTTTGATTCAAAAAGATTTTGAATGGAGTTAAAATTAGTTCGAACTTCTTCCTTTATTTGGTTCATTACGATCTTTACCTCGGCCCCAAAAACATCTGGATGACACTCAGGAATATGGCTCCTTTGGATTTGCACATTGTCAGTATCTTGCATTAATTTAATCGAACCACAACACTTTTTCGGTTTCTTATAAATGCACGTCCACACACTTGATAATATTTTCTGTGTATGGTATATGAATATCCAGCGTGAAATAATGTGTTTCCACCACGTTTATTACGAATATATTGATAATTTTTTTGGACTAGCCCTTGTGAAGGACCTTCACTCGTCATTTTGAGATAACATACTAAACATTCTTAATATTTGCATATTGAAATTCTTATGTGCGAAAGGGATAAATATAATGACATTCCGGACTTTACTATTGTTTTAGTTCAGGTGAGTGCTACACAATAGGACGCGCAAACCCATGGCTGCTGTCGCGCGGTAAAGAACAACATATTATTAAACAAAATAGTGACGTATTTTAATTTTTATACCAGTACAAGTTACTAAACAATCTATAAATTCACTTGTTCACAAGTTGTTTCATATTTAACACGTATAACTAAATTATCGAATTATTTAAACAATTCTGTTGCCGACAGTACTTAATGCCAATGAACTCAAAACTGACAAAAAATATTGATATTCAATTTAATCGAATCGGGTGCAAACCGAACGGGTGAGAACCGGAACGGGGGAGTAACGAACTGACCCGAGTAAATTCTCGAAAAGCGGGACTGAGGCTGTCCCGCGCGGGACATTTAATTTTGGGCTAAAAATCGGGACGTCCCGCCAAAATCGGGACGTCTGGCAACGCTGGTAGGTAACCATGTGTTGCACACTCTTCTTTTATTTCAAACTTCCTTTCCGTTGTTTCCTCACGATGTTTTCATAAACCGAAAGCTCCAGCTTATTGTAGGATTTGAACCCATGATTAGCCACGGAAGTCAACTTCACTACCACTGGGCTACTATCATCGCCATAAATTTGGTACCCAAAATAAAACTTTCGAATAACAAGGATCACTAAGATGTCATACAAGGAATACTAATGCATCTATCTGAGATGATCTTGTGCCGGGGTGAAAAGTCTGCAGCAACCAAATTACAGATATGATTCTTCTTCACAATTTTACAAGTATGAATTCGTTTACGCGTCACCCTCGCCAACAGGTTTCACTATTTTGTAACACGCGCCCCAATTGCAATATTTTGAAGTGTAAACATAAGCACTGCGTAACATTTTATAGTGTCGACCCCATCGGTAATGAGATGCTACATTTTGAGATTTGAAGAGGTATTCATTGAATTGTCGAAAATATGCCTTTCACGTCCGAGTCGCGGCGCCGATCGAACTGCGAACGAGTGTCGCATTGCTTGTCATTTAAATATTTAATACAAAGCAGCTTAGCAAAGCAGGGTGACACATCGTCCATGGGATGGCGATGAGCCATTGTCACTGTCAGTCAAAGTCCATACAAAGCCCCTTCAAAACCCTCCGTAGTTCAAACGCCAGCATTAACTACAAAAAAATTAGTAAATGCAATACATTTTTGTGCTTTTTAGGGTTCCATTAATTCAAAACTGTATTTTTAATTAGCAGTAAATGGTACGTATACCGCACTCTTATTATGCATGCTTGTAGGAAAAAAAAGAAAATACAAAAATAAAATACTATTTTTAACCGACTTCAAAAAAAGAAGGAGGTTCTCAATTCGAAAGTATTTTTTTTTTATTTTTTTTTATGTTTGTTACATCATAACTCCGTCATTTATTAACCGATTTGGAAAATTTGATTACTTCTTAGTGTACTTTGAAGTCGGTTTAAGTTTTTTGTAAAACAGTCCAATTATAATTTCTACGAACAAATTTTCAGTTTGCAATTGCGATATTAATAATATAAGCTAAGAGTTTATTTTATTATTCTACGGAACCCTCATTTAGCGAGTCCGCCTTGTACTTGGCCAGTTTTCCTGATTTAGGTAGGTAGATATACTTATGGAACCTATAATTCTTTCTTATAAGTTTAACGTTTTGTTCAGTAATTTCAATTTGCAAGTTTGCAATTTGTACCTGTCTAACAACATGATTTTTCGGTGAGTAGGAGACGTGTTTCGTTTGGTAAATAAAAGAAACAATTACGAATTAGTACCTACCGATTTGTTTCCGCCAAATCTTTGTTCAATATTTATTTAATTTATTTATACTTAAGTAACTAGTTTTCGACCCGCGTATGCACCCGCGTACCCTAATACGCGGAATCTAATTTTTTCCCGGGACAAGAAGTTTCCTATATATGCACAGATATTAAAAAAAAGTCGGATATATTTTCGCTAACAAAAAACTGTGTCACTCAAGTCGGCCACCACGCTGTACGTACAAGCCGGCACGCACACATTCACACATTAGTTGAGCGCGAGTGATCGACTCTGTGTAAACGGCGACTGAGTCTAATTTCCCGCGGAATAGCCAACTAAGGTGTGCGTGAGAGGTGGCCGACTCCATAGACACAGTTTTTTGTTAGCGAGAATAATGTCCTCTGTAGTCTGTGTATATATGATGATCTTTCCTATATTAGTTAGTTGTGCCGTAGGCATCTAGAGGTAACACAAACAAACAAACTCACTTATTATTTGTTGTTATAGCGGCAATAGACATACGTTTCCTACATTTCAATAAGTTGTGTTATTATAAATATTTTTTTATAAAAGTAACGATAATTTTGTAAGCTGTTGGTCCTCCAACTAAAAAATAAATGAATTGTAATCAGCGTTGCCAGATTTGTTTTCGGGCAAAGCGGGATTTTGAACCATCTAGAGTAAAAAAAGCGGGATTCTATCATCAAAAGCGGGACATTCTAAAAAAACCGACCAAGTGTGAGTCGGATTCGCGTACCGAGGGTTCCGTAGAAACTTGTAGGTACATAATGTAAACAGTTCGTTCATCACGGGAGTCGAGTCACGAAGTTTTTTCCCCTTTCTTCCGATTATGTTCTAATGTAATCTTTTTTTTATGATGTACCTAACTACAAATTTACGCTTTTCGGATTCCTTCCTTTACTTGTGCTACATGAAATTGCTTCTTGCCAAATTTCATGGTTCTAGGTCAACGGGAAGTACCCTATAGGTTTTGATTCCCTAGCGGGCGTCAAAATATGCGGCATATACGTCCGTATCTTTTGATTGCGTTGACTAGAACTAGATGTTTGATTTTTATACGTTTCAGTGATTTTTAGCGCACTTTGACGCGACTCCACTGCGGTTTTTAAGACCCGTCGCAGGAAAGTCGGTACCATTTCTGAGCAGTGGTGTCTTTAGAATTACCCACTTCTACGTCCAACGATGATTTCAATTTCACCGTCGAGTAATGCTCGAAAAGCGGGACAGGGCCTGTCCCGCGCGGGACATTTAAATTTGGGCTAAAAATCGGGACGTCCCGCCAAAATCGGGACGTCTGGCAACGCTGATTGTAATACACATCCTGTGAAAATGTCAACTGCCTGCCTATTATACGGTTCATGAGATATATAGCCCGGACAGATGACGGACGGACGGATAGACACCGGAGACTTAGTAATAGGGTCCCGTTTGCACCTTTTGGGTATGGGACTCCAAAAACCCCAGGGTCTAGAAACTTTAAATTTTGGCCCTTTTTTAAGGCGATGATAACTCAGTTACAGTGACGTCGAATGCCGACACGAAGGTTGCGCGCGTCACGTCTCCCGGGCGCTCTCGGTGAAGGAAAACATCGTGAGGAAACCATAGCACGATTGTAAAGTAGGTAGGTACATTGTAGAATCCGCCTGGCTACCGGTGGTGTGTTCCAATAGTTGCACTTGAGAGCCAGTTTTCTTCTCTAGAGAAGATGGTAAAAATTCAAAGTCACTTAGTGAGATTAATTGTTAAAATATAAAATTACTAGCAGCGAAACCCGGCGTTGCTCGGGTTAAAATACATCGCATGTTTAATAGTATAAAAATATATCAGGATACATTTTTTAACATATTATAGATTTCTATTTTCGATATTGAGAGACTTTCCAGAACATTCAAATAGTTTGTTCTTTTTCACTTGTGAAAATCACTTGATATTTTTTTGTAACTGTTTACTCTTTTACTCAACTGTAATCATAATTGAACTGACGAAAAGTAACTGAATTTCGATTTATATACCGAAATTTCCAGTACCAGATCACTCTAGAATATTTAGATGTACATTACTTCGATTTGGTTATTAAAAATCAATAATAACACTCGTACATATTTTGGAACTTTCCAGATCAATCCAAAAAATTTTAGAACTTTCTAGAACATTTTAAATAGCTTATAATAAATTGAACTCATTTTTAGAATTTTATAGATCATTCTAGAAATATATAGAACTTTCTCGAAAATTTTAAATCGTTTATAATAAATTGCACTAATTTTGGAACTTTCCAGATCACTCGGATAATTTCTAGAACTTTCTCAATCATTCTAGATCGATCATAATAAACTGCACTCAATTTGGAACTTTCTAGAACATTGCAGATCAATTATAACCGTTTTACACATTTTGGAATTTTCTAGACCATTCTAGAAATTTCTAGAACTTTCTCGAATATTTTAAATCGCTTCTAATAAATTGCACTCATTTAAGAATTTTCTAGAACTTTCTAAATCGATCATAATAAATTTCACTCATTTTAGAACTTTCCTTCGGAAAATTTTTGGAACTTTCTCGATCATTCTAAATCGATCATAATAAATTGCACTCATTTTGGAATTTTCCAGATCATTCTAGAAATTTCTAAAACTTTCTCGAACATTCTAAATCGATCATAATTAATTGCACTCATTTTGGAACTTTCCAGATCATTCGGAATATTTCTAGAACTTTCTCGATTATAATAAATTGCACTCATTTTGGAACTTTCCAGATCTTTCGGAAAATTTCTAGAACGTTCTCGAACAGTCTAACTCGATAATAACAGTTTTGGGACATTTTGGAACTTTCTAGATCATTCCAGAAATTTTGAGATCTTTTCAGAAGTCCTCATGCGTTAGAAAAGGACAGCAATATATGTTTTAACATTTTCGCCACCCACAACCACCCCCTTCCACCCACCGCGACCAAACTCCCTTACTACCACCTGGAGACCAAGGGGTATTTACCACCCCAACGGGAAGTTGATTGGGGTTGGTGGTGATTGAGAAAACTGCGTATTTACGTACCCACAAAAGCATTTTATATATATTATTAGATTATTAGATTGTACTAAAAAATATAACCCTCCTTCCGGGTCAAAATGACACAAATGGAAAATACAACGAAACATTGTCAAACAAAATTTTGTGAATAGCATTTCAGCGAAGCGATAGATCTATGAAACTCTAAAAATGGTGGACATTTTGTTGCAAAGTAGGTACTAAAAATAAATACCTACAAACATTCGGTGATGACAACAAAGCCACACATAAGAATGCAATAGAGGTGATGTTCAAATGAGTTTTTTGATTTACAACCAGCGCATTATGTTGAGTAGAATATTGTCCGCATGTTCGAACCAAACCGCGAAATTACAAGACAGCGAGAGCGTTGGTCGTCTCGTCGCACGCAAACCATGCGAAGCCCGACGATCGGCAAAACCACAAAATACCCGTATGTACCTACATGCATTATAAAATTTGCAGGAAAAATAAAACATGGCTATTTCTTATAAAGATTTTTTAAAGTGTCTAAGCAGTTAATTAGACCTTTTTCGAAACAATTCGAGTTATACGTTTGAGTATCTTGCCAGTCTTCTCAGTCTGTTCCGAACCGGTGGTAGACCAACTGTAACATAAATGCATAATCGGGCCTAAACTTTTCGCACCTTTAAGCACTAGTGCTTTTAACTTTACATTGCCGGACAGTTTTATGATAGGTATAATCCCGATTATGTTAAGTTTATACCTCACTGCAAGTGATATGTGTGTAGACGAAGCATTTTAAACGGGTAAAACAGAAAAAATAATCCTGCGCGCCATATTTGTTGACGTTCTCATTGTGTCGTTGATGATTTGATTATCAAAACATCTACTTCAAAAAATACAAGTCTGATTTTTTCCACGCAAGTGTGTTGAAAAACGTCGTATGACCGGCGTGTGCATTGATCATTACACTCTCGGCTCGCTTATCGGCGCCGCGGCGGGAAATTTGTTTTTTTTTAGATTTTGTTTTGTTTTTGACTTTCGTAGAACAATATGGATAGATGTTTCAGTGATTAGCGACCGTAGAAGCTCATTTGGCACATTATGTTATGAATGTTTTTTGTATAATATGAGCCATATTTGAACGTTTCTCATGGTTTCTCTAAAAACTGTAAAAGTGACTTGGTACTTTGGGAAATGTACAAAAATTCAATTCAAGTGAAAAAAAATCAAATTTCCTGCCTCTGCGTACTTTCTGCGTATTTTCTGCGTACTGATGTTTAACCTTAATACCGCCTCGTGTGTGATTTATTTGGATTAATACTTTGAAAAACTTTGTATATATACAGGGATATACAGTGTGTCCCAATCCCAATACTTAAGGCTGCGTATAAAGCAAAATAACAATCTTAGAATTGAAATTTACCCAAGTAAATAGTATTTAAACATTGAATTATTACGCTTAGAAGCGAAGTATCGAACAAAAATCCTCGCGACTCGTAGGCCACTTGACAACCAATGTGTGCGTGAGTACCATATAATTACACTCGCTGACACGCACACAAGCGCACGAGTAATGTTGCAAGATAAACTAAATTTTTCGGTAAAATTAACCTTCCGATACTAGTGAATGACATTGGAAGTAAGTATTCATAAAATTATTTAAATAGTTTAAAATGTTCTGCGTCTTAGATAATTTATCATAGACACAGGCCTGTTATTTATTTATTACTAGTTTAATGGTTATGTTTCATAGTACTTATGTCGGGTATTTTAACATAGTAAACCAAGACAATGTGCAAAGCTATGAACAATCGTACAATTTGTAGTAGGTATTGTTGGTAATGATAGGTTTCATATATGATAGGTTGTATGAAAAAGAAGATTAAGAAATATGTAGGTATTTAATTATCATTATCGTATAAAAGATGAATATCTACGCATTCTTATAATATCTAACTGAATCTAGGTATACTAATATAATATTAATATTTATAATACAATAAACCGAAACAGTATTTGTTTGTTTGTTTAAACGGGTCAATCTCTGTAAAAAAACTACCTGTAAAACGACTACTGTGTAAAACTACCAGTCTGATTCGAAATTATTTAACTAATATGAAGCTACATTATCCCGAGTATTATAGGCTACTTATCCCAAGAACGCGGCTGAAACCGCGGGGGACAGCTAGTCAGTTATAATAGCTATAAGTAAAAGAAACAACTTATCGGACTCAATTACTTACTCCACTTCCTACTCTAACAAAATCAGTATCAATTACGTAAAACAACACAAATTCGCACACGAACAGATGGCAACACTTTGCTCGAAATCTGAGTGAAGTATTTTTATTTTTGTATTTTGTTATTTTAGATGAATTACGCAATAAAATTAGTGGCTTATCTGTGGAATATTACAACAGAATTCTAATCTTTCTTCCCTGATGAATTATGACAAAATTTTACTGCACAAACCGTCATATTTATTATTTTTCTGAGAGCTCCATTCACTAAAACGCCAGTCAGTACACTAACAGCGCGGCGGTCATTTGGAGCCATCATGGCTCCAATTGAATGGATTATGTTTCGCGCGTGTACTTTGTTTCTATGTGTAATAATTCAATGTATTTAAATGAAAAAATATTTTTATATGGGTATTTTCATTATATACGCGAGGGTTCTGCCTGAGCAAAAACATAATGGAATGAAATTTCCTCGATAGAAAAAAATCACAAAGCTACCTCTAATAATAATGAATTTTCGGTATTATTCGTTCATGGTGTATCTAATTAAGACAAAAATTCGATAAATAATATCACTAACATATGACCTAGGGCTGCTACTAACGATTTTTTAAAATATTCTATACTTTACGAGTTATTTAGATAAGAAGCGCTTCGTTCATTTTTGTGCCGCGAAACACGCTATCTCCATCTCATCTCCACGCGAAGATTAGACATAAGTTTGTTTCATCTGACATTGCGATATTTTTCTGGCTTGGTATGCACTCTTAACGTCAAGTGGGTACTGGGCGAAAGACTAGTCTATACAAGCTCTGGTAAGCAAAAGAAAAAAACTAACATGTCACGTAGTTAAGTGATAAAAGTATGCTAGTAATATATAAGTCAATGGATAAAAGCCATATTTTGAAAGAGTTGAAAATCGACTCCCTAGATCACTTTGGTTTGGGCACTGTGATCTAAAGGATCATGGCGAGATTTGTACAAAAAAATTAAGATTTTTAGAGATGTTGGAATGACGTTATAATTGATCCTTGGTGCCTAAGGAAAAACTTGAGCCATTTAAAATATTTTTAGACCCCCGGGATAAAAATGCGAATTTCTATGGCATGCCGGCGAATCGCGACTATTCGCGACCAAAACCGTTATATTGTTGTTATGTTTTGCGGGGTTTATAAAATATTTTATGTATATTAACATGTTGCTGGTAATGTAATCTCAACATTGGAAGTGATTTTTTTGTACAAATCAAGAATCATGGGGAATTCATCAATCAATTTAGCAGTTTCATTTTTTTATTAATAAACTAAACAATTGGATTTTATAAAGTTACTTACTTACTAAAATAATGGTCTACTTATCTGTGAAAGTGAAATCTAGGAAGACTGAGCCACCCGCTACTTCGCGGGCGTAGCCGCGTCGAGTCGTCGTTAAAACTGTAGGTATAGGTACTATGTTAAATACACTACTACTACTACTACTATGTTTCAATTATTTGCTCATTGCTTAATGTTAACATTGAAATGAACTTGACTATATAAATGTATTTTTATAAATAAACTACCTATATATCTAATACGCTAGATTAACTCACTAACAGCTCATTTTGAAACGCGAAAATTTTTGGATTTGAAATGACGCCGAATTGTAATCCCTAGACATAATGAATAATATTTAATTATTCAAATATTTAAAAAAAATATGCATGATTAGTACATACTCATTGGGTAAATTAAGTGAGCTGCCTTTGTAAGACGACTAATGCCCGGTTTCAATATACAAAAACGAATCGTTTGCTTACCAATGGTAGGTTTTTTTATTGCCAAACTGGGCATATAGATCATTTCGTAAGCTAATTTTACCTGTGATAGCTACTTCCATATGGGAGGGTCTGCTATGCAAAGCTTTGAGGTATTTGCTTCATTATTAGTAAAGATATAAGAGTCTTAATTTTAATAAATCTTAACCGATACCGGTCCGTAAAATATTGAAACCGGGCCTTATATGTGTAGCTAGATACGATCATCAAAGTAGAAACAATTGACATTGATAAGATTAGAGTGTAATTCGATGCTAGCCGCACGCACAGCTTGCCGCGCGCCTGCGCCCGCGCCGGTTGCGGTCGCATCGCCAGGGTTGTTTGTATTAGTTGAAGTTAGATAGATATGAGTAGAGTATGTACCTACCTATTCGGTTAAGACCACACATGTGGTACATAGTTCACATCCAACTCCCATGAATTTTTCGCTTCATACCCAATCTACCAGTTCATTATTCAAGGCATGACATTTTTGAATATTTTTAACACTTCCAGAAAAAAGGTTTCAAAATTACTGTTAGCATTGAAAAATCTATTTGGAAAACATTGGAAATAACGTTTGCATCACACTGGATATACTTAAAGTTAGGTCAGGCGACGAAACGGTCGGAGCTAAGGAGCACTCATTTCCTGTACCTAGTCCCTACTTGTTATAATAAGTCACGTTTTTTATTTCTAAAAAAAGGAGATATTTTCGTTCGATACAAACTCCTGTAATCCATCTGTAATCGAGGTTTATGTAGTCGTGGTTACAACAGGAAACCGCAAACTATCCACCTAAATAGCTGCAGTGTACAGTACAACCAGAGATTGTAGGGATCCGTACCTTGAAATGATTATAACGGAACGCTTTGAGAAAATATTGTTTTCGACATACCTACCTGGGAATCAAGGAAGGTAGAACAGTCATGAACAGGCAATATCCATGACTTAAAAAGCAAAAGGGTACGCTGGATACATTAATCACCTAATAACATTGAGTACAAATCAAATAAAATCAAATCATTTATTTAAAAAAGTAAACATTTAAGTAGGTACACCAATATTAAGCAATGTTCCCCGCACTAGGAAAATCCTGTATCGCGGGCAGCCTCTATCGTTGACAAATATGATTTCCAAACAGGGGTAAGTTATAAATTTATTAACAAATTATAAGTACAAGTCATTGATCTTAAGTTTAGGTATTTCGCTGTCTTCAAAACAGTGTCAAATTACTTCCTACGTCCTAGGTACTTAGAGTAAACGAGTAAACGTCAAAATTAGCTTGGTCGTTTCGCTACCTTCACATGGCGTAAGATGAATAATGTATTCACTGTTCATTACTTTTCTGTTATTCAATAGTTCTTGTAGTAGCGAAACGGCCAAGCCACATATTTTGACTAAGGTGTAGAGTTTGTGAATGAAGATAGGGCTTGTAGAGTTAGGGCGTGTAGAATTATAAGCTTGGCTCTACATGAGATCTGATAACTTTTTGACAGTACGAGCCATAGTCTCGTCTTGGCAACGTTTTACATGAAAATGTTTTTGGTGGCATAATACCGTAGGATAATAGTTATGTGCATAATATTCGTATATTTAATGTTTTTCAATATACAGTAAGTAATTGTATGTATGTAACATAGAATAAGGATAGCAATTATTCTATGGTATGTAATGAGTAAGTACCTACTATTCTTCTTACTTAGTTTTAAGTTTGGCAATCAAATCCAAATTAGGACTTATTTCTGCCAGTGTCGAGTTATATCATAATTTCCAGTAACATATCACACACTTAACACCGTCCGCAGTCAGTCACCGTCCATAAAAGTCATGTTTTACTACAATGGCGGTCGTGGTGGAAAGCATGTGGAAAGTTAATGTGCGGACTATATGAAAGTGATATTATAAATAAAATTGATAAAATGTATGCGACTGAAGGACTTTGTATCCATGGTCATGAAAAAATAAAAATCAAACTTTAGAGATGTAACTAGGCGTAATTTCCAATAGCTTAGCTAGCCGGCTATTTGTGGTTGAATATATATGTGGTGATGGTATACAGCTATTTTGGCTACTTGTCTATTGAATAATTGTTTACTAGCGAATAGCGACGTAGCTACGTAGGACTTGAATAACGCTCAACTGCTCTGCGATCCGAGTTCGATCATGGCAACGCTGTTAATAATAAGTATAAACAGCTACTTACACCTTGTGGAATGTATTACATTTTATGGCAAATAAATGAATTTGAAAGTTATTGTCATGATTTCGGATGTTATCTTATTTTATACTCTTGGGAAAAGAAATTATTTCCCCTCTATATTTATTTACTACCTGTCCCCCGCGGTTTCAGCTGCGTTCCCGTGATATAAAGTAACCTATGTCCTTCTCCATACCATAGGCTATCTGCGTGCCAAATTTCATTATGATCCGTTGAGTAGTTTAGGCATGTAGGCGTAACAAACAAACAATCAAACTCACTTTCGCATTTATAATATTAGTTAGGATTCTTTTGTTTACCTATCTATATTGTGAGAAAGAGATAGCTGTGTGCGCGGTTCAATTGCATCTTACACAGCTATCGACTAGTCTTGCTAGCCCGCTACCGGGATGGCTGCAAAACGTAGTAATTATATATACCTACTCTGCAGTGGCTACCCGCTGTGCCGTAAACTTGTTGGATATTGTAGGTAGCCGGTATCTGTGTCTATCTCCCCGCTGGCGTAAAAGTCGTTTGCTATGCAGACGACACGTTGGTGGTCGCCAGTGGGGATACCTTCGAGGGGACCAAACAGCTCGGCGAGCTGTTCCACAAACTGCTTAGGAGCAGGGAACCACCCGACTCGTGCGTCCGAGTAGGTGAGTCAGAAGTCAGGGTGGGGCGGTACATGAAGTACCTGGGCCTTACCCTGGGCAGTCGCTGGGGCTTCGAAGAACACTTTGATCGCATAGTCCCCCGGATTGAGAGGGTAGCGGGTGCTATGCACAGACTGCTGCCCAATCTCTGGGGACCGAGAGAGGAAGTTCGCCGCCTCTATGCGGGGGTCATACGATCCGTAGCTCTTTACGTGGCGTCCGTATGGGCGAAGAGGCTGGCCATCCGACGCTGTAGAACGAAAGTATACAGCGTCCAGCTTAAGATGGCCCTACGGATCGTACGGGGATACCGCACAATATCCTTTGAGGCGGCAACTGTTCTGGCTCGCTTTCTACCGCTAGACATTTTGGCGGATATGGATGCGAGGGTTTATGATCGGATTCGCATCATCCGCCAGAGTGGTGGAGGCGATCCAGAAGAGGCGATCAGGCGGCAGGAGCGACTTATCGCATTCGCAGCGTGGCGCGCAAGGCTTCGCGAGGAGCGGTTTGTGCGCAAACGCGTCGTCGAAGCAGTCCTGCCGGTCTTCGAGCCCTGGAAGCAGCGAGAAGGTGGACGACTCACCTACAGACTTACACAGATAATTACCGGGCATGGGTGCTTCGGTGATTATTTGTGTAGGATCAGACGTGAGGCGACGGCGGCCTGCTTCCACTGCGGTGGGAGCGACCAGAACTCCGCATCGCACACGCTCGCGGTGGGAACCCGAGCGGCGGGTCCTAGTCGGCCTGATCGGGCGGAATCTCTCCCTGCCAGCAGTCGTGTCGGCGATGCTGAGCGGGGATACGGCGTAGAGGGCCGTAGCCTCCTTCTGTGAGACCATAATGGTCCAGAAGGAGGCGGCTGAGCGGGATCGGGTGAGGGCCGATCCCACCCGGAGGCGAAGCCGCCGGGGCGCAAACGCGCGTCGTCGCGGCCTCCCTGCCCTGTAGCTCGGGCTTAGAATAACAGCTACGGTGTTCCCCTGCCTGTAGTAAAAGGCGACTAACCGGGGCCTTTGGGGTCGCGGGCAATCAGAGCGGGGGCTCTGTGCGCCCAGAAGCGACCCCAAGGAGGACGATGAGTCGATGTGGTCACGACTCATCGTGCGATAGCACAGCGAGGGTGCTGGGGGGAAGTGTCAGACTTCCCCTGGGACGAGCTATCAAAGCGCCGCGTTTGGAGGGGTGAGCAGGTACGCGTTCAACACGAGCCCCTCTCTATAGCGCAGGTGGCGACCACCGTGGGGTTTTAGCCGGTAAAAGTCCGGCATAACCTGGCCGCTCCCCCCCAGGGCGGTCGGGTATCCTAAGCGGATTTACCCAAGCAAATAAAAAAAAAAAAGTAGCCGGTATCTAATAGCTATTGTGTTTAGTGATATCATAGCCGTAGCTATTTATTAGAATAGCTACCCAACTCTAAACAAATGTCAAATCAAAATGTCAAAGGTTGGACCCTGTTGGACCTTGTTGTACCTAGTGGATAAATTCTCTGTGCCCACGGTATAACAATATCGGTTGGACTTCTTTCTTTGGGCTGAACTTGAAGACAAGTTGAAGAAGGCGTAGTGAACAAACTAACTTTTTGGATTGAGCGGGCATACACCTACCTTAGATTATTTACTCGTATTTTCCCGGTGGGCAGCATTTACAGCACCGAAAAAAACAGGGCGGTAATAGTAGTACTTAAGTACCAAAATTTTTTGATCGGTAAAGGTGCGCGCGTTTGCTAAGATCATAAATCCAATATACCATCAAGCCAGGTTATGTTCCATGAAGAAGACACAACAGTAAACCGATAGTCAGCAAAGCATTTTAACAACATCAATCTTTTTCCAACATAATATAGGCATTTGATTTCAGAAGGTAGGAAATGGATAAATTTAATTTGCCAAATCTACCTTGTCCACAACATATATTGGAAGATCTTTCCAACACTTCAGTTGTACAGTCAATGGATTATATAAAAGTATCTATGGATGATGTAATTCTACAAAATGCATACTGTTGCTATAATAACATGAAAAAATTAGAAGGAGATTTGGATGTGCACAGAGAACAGAATGTTACATTACAAAACCTCAATAGAAAACTGGTGGAAAAAATTAGAAGTATGAACACGCAATAAAAAAAAAAAAATTAAGTTTCTTTTAATTTGCTTGCTCTGTATATCATTATAAAATTTTATTGAATACTTAAAATTGTATTTAAGGATTTAGGTAAAAATTATACATGTCCTTTCATAATAATATGTACTTTATATTTATTCACTTTATCATACAACCATGTTTAATTAAGTCTTCTTGAGGCACTAATCCTAAGTTAAATAAACAAACTAAAGCTGCTCCTTGCTCAGCAAATTTTTTATTTTTCTCCCAAAATGTAGATGTATATTTCTTTTCATTGAATGTAAGAATAGTGCGAAACAACTTCTCTACTTGTGTTGTTTCATAAAGTGGAAGTCTGAGGCCATTTTTGCCAGCCCATGCATGGAGTCTTGCTTTAGGAAGGTTTAAGTCATTGAAATTTGCTCGAATAAAACATACCTGTAATAAATAAAGAATTGATAATACAGTACTCCACTAAATGTATGTCCTAGGAAGGCTGGAACTCTTGGTGTGCGAGGGCGGGCTTTTTTTATTATTTTAAACAGTTTTTTTTCAAGTTTAAGGGTGACAACTGGTGCCAAAATAGTGGTGACACCCCAAAAATGAAGACTGCTAGCTATGCCACTGACTCCTTTACTGTATTGAAACCTCTATTTAATGCTTCGAGGATATTGGGTGTAAATAATTGACAGGCCAGTTGGCATGGTTGGTAAGACCCATCAACAGGTTAGTCCGCAGGTCATGAGTTTGATTGCAGGACACCCAGGACAAACATTTGAGTGCATTAACATGTCAGCTTGAGTCTGAGTCACATTATCTATATTAATCAGTTGACTCACAGTTCCTCTTCTTATGTATGTATTTTTCATATGTAGTTATAGAATGCGAATCCTATCAGCGAGCCAATGGGTTATGCTAATTGGCCAGTGGGTAAGAGTGTAGGTAATAGAAATCAGAATATTGTAGATATTTGAAAGAAAAACTAGTACATCACACCCGGTTTGCATATAACAAGCTCTGCTCAGTTTGCAATCAGATAGTGTGTGTGAAGAATGTCCCATTATATTGATATTTATTGAAAACGAAAGAGATTTTGTGCAACTTGTTGGTACTTACCTTCATTTGAGTCACCTCTTCAAGGTTAATTTCAGTTGACCTAACCTTTTTCTTAGGGGGTTCTAAGTCATCTGGACACACTTGCCACCTTCCTTGTAATCCCATCTTATGGTAATATGATTGCTTTTCCATACAATATTCATCTAACTCCCAAATGGCACTGAAATATATGTTAACATTTTATTGAAAATTAAAACCATAATGAGTTAAAAAAACAAATAATATATAATTAATTAATAAATTAAATAATGATTGATTTTAGAACCACATGAATTAGTAAGCTGGCTCAGCATGTTAACAACAGATTAATTTATCGATTTAAATGGACATGGTAAACCATAAAGTTAGATTAGGTCCAACTGTAATTTTTTATCATATATTTTTTTATAGTTTATCATTGGTAGCTTTAAGCCACCATGTGTGGATGTTAAAATTAGCCCTTAACAAAACCATTCTAGTAAACTGTAAACCTAGTCTTTCAATTTAATGAATCAGAATTAATTTAAGATCATCTAATTAAAATCCTTATTCATTTTAATTAATTTTAAAACAATGTAAAATGATAGGTTTTTTATGTTCAATATCTCATCCCTAAAAGATACATTGTCCACTCACAGCTCACTAGCTCACTCCCAGGGTTCAAGGATAATAAATAATGTCATACCATATTTGTTCTAGTGTTTGGCACTCTAGAAATTGCCTTCCTCTTGGAGTTTCTTGTAAATCTCTTAAGATGTTTTGTATACAGTATTTTGTATTAGATGGTGCATTATCATATTCAACTGCAAGTTTAAGATATTCTTTAATAACAGTATCCATTGGTAGGATACCCTCTTTTCTAAAGATTGAGCAGTTCCACTCCGCTGCTCTAGCTAACATCACACTACTGCAACCAGTCATTTCCTTGAATTTGTAGATATCATTGTGTTTTTCAATATCCTTAGAACCACCACTGAAATATCCATAATATCCATAACAGAACTGATAAACAATTTATATACCTAGTATTTCAAATATTTTACCACTTACTTAGCAATAACAGGGACTGATATTCTCTCTGCAACATATTTGATCACATCAGCATGTACAGCATGTTGAGGTCTCTCATCTCTTGTTCGCCCGTGAATAGCAATAGCTTTAATTCCTGAACTCACCAATAAATTTACAACTTTCAGAGTATCTTCAGGTGTTTCCAGTATTCTGATTTTACAACTGACTGGTATAGAAATATTCTCTACTAATGTTTTTAATATATTACAAGCTTTTTCTGGTTGTGCCATTAGTGCAACACCCATTCCACCTTTTATAGAAAACTCTTTAGGGCAACCCATGTTGATGTCTATGGCAGCAACATCATTCTCTCTGTAATATAGATAGTGTTTAGTTCCTATGCAACATAGTATGCATGTATTGAAGGATAGTGCCAGGAAGTCCTGGCTAGGCCAACATCATAGATTTGAATTCTGAGTCTGTTCCTAACTTGTCAAAAATATCAATGCCTGAACATGCCAACCCTGGCCTTAAAACCCTTTAACTTTTAAATAAGCAATGGTTGGGTTGGGGGCCATTCAAGTATTATGTAAGCATAATTTTAGTAATTTTTAACCTCCACCTCCTTGTCAGCAATGCTCATACTCCCCCCTATGCTTATGTAAACATTGTATATTTTTTTTTAATCTGTTTAGATTTCTTTATCTACACATTCTTTCAGAAAAATAAGAAAAAATCAGCAACATTGGTAACTTAGACCCCTGGTCGCCATGTCATCAAAAATTTGATATTAACTAATGCTGTGTTCTCCTATAATTGAAAGTACATATAGAACTAATGTCATTTGTAATATTATTAAGAGTGTATTATGTACTTTTGTACGTAAAGCCGTTGGTCCCGGTTATCACTTAATTGTGATAGTCGTTAAGCTAGTTGGATGCCTCCTAGGCGGCTTGAAAAATTCCAACAGTAGGTTGACCACTAGCCTACCTCCACCGATCCGCAGTGGGCACGCGTGGTGGAGTATTGCCCATTCCCTTTCACCTTCATTTGTGAAAGGAGGCCTGTGCTCAGCAGTGGGACATTATAGGCTGATGATGATGATGTACTTTTGTTGGAGTTCCTTAATAAAGAAATAAATAAAAATAAGCAAAGCAATAACCTTGCCATGCAATGTAGGAGTGGTCAATATAAAGCCTACACATCTATTACTAAGTAATACCTACACTAATTTTGCAACTTTAAGTGCTCTTCCTGCATCACAAGTACCCAGTTGCAAAACAACTTTTTCTCTTTCTTCAGAACATGTCCGGAATACTATTGTGCCATCGGTTTGATCTATGTAATCCACTGATTTGAGTATATCTTAAAGAGATAGAAAAAGTTCAAGATATTTTTTCACATTATTAAAATACTGTTACAGGTTGAAGCACTCGCACTCTTACAATGATTAGCCATTCTTAATAGATCAGCAAAGTTAAGCTACCACTGCCTTGACCAGCACCTGGATGGGAGGTAGTGTTTTCAAGCTCCGGAAGGCACATTAGCCATTGGTTCTGGCGTTCACTTAATTGTGATAGTCGTTAAGCTAATTGTAATAGAGTAAGAGCCCACGATGATCTGACCTTCGTCATTTTATAAAACCTGAAAGTTTCTCTGTGTATGTCCCTAATAGAGGTAAAAACGATCCCCGAATATGAAGTTTGGATCGCGGTGGCTTTGGGAGTTATCAGGTAGCAAAGGTGTCAAAAATTGCACCTCAAATTCGTTAAAGTATAAAGGTCAGTTTTTATATATTTTATTTGGACTAATATTAGAAATCACGTCGTCCATTGTCAGACACATTGAATGGTGGAAACTCTCTGTCAGACACCCTAAAGATGCCCTAAAGTATTAAAAAATATTATTCAACTTTCGTCATTTTATAAAAGCTGAAATTTATATATGTTACTTGACGAACTATCAAACGATGATTTTTCAGTTGTCAGACACTTTCGATGGTGGATTTGCCGTGTCAGACACATTAAAGGTCTACCGTAGGCACGAGCGCGAGGTATATTCAATGTGATTTATTTTACAAACGAAAAGAGATAGACCCATAGTTATTTTGGAGAGTTTGTAGATTAAATCATGAAATTAATAAATCATGCAAAAAAGTCTACATCAAAGACCCAGTTTTAGAGTTACAGATCAAAAATCTAAAAAAACACAATTTTTTTGAACATTTTTTACATAATATCGTTATTTTTATTAGATTTTTGTTCCATATTTTTATTTTATTTCTACTTATCAACCAGATAAACTTTCTAGCTTTCAAATGACACTACTTTGAACAAAATACACCGATTACTTGAAGAGAAACAAAGACAATACTAAAAGATGAGCATTTCATTAAAAAATAAATTAAAGCGCCGAACGCAGGCCATAAGGCCATATTTGTATTTGTTTACTTGGAGTGTAAAGAATTAATGTTAATTTCTCCCATAAGTTCTAATTTATTGTAAACGCAATCGCGATAGGTAGTTTACTTACGTTAATTCTTTACACTCGGGGTACCTACTGAAGCATATTTTCATTTACCACCATACCATATTTTCAAGGGTATCAGTTTTTATTTATTTTATTTGGAATACTATTAGAAATCACGTCGTCCATTGTCAGACACTATGAACGGTGGAAACCCTCGTCAGACACACTTAAAGTTTTAAATAATAATGCTCATCAATTCGTTTTTTTCCTTGTTTCTTTTTACGTAATCGTTGTATTTTATTCAAAATAGTGTCATTTGAAAGCTATAAAGTTTATCTAGTTGATAAGATGAAATAAAATAAAAATATGTAATAAAAACCTTATAAAAATAACGGTGATTATAAAAAAAAAACAAAATAATGGTGTATTTTTAGATTTTTGATCTATAACTCTAAAATTGGGTCATTGATGTAGAATTTTTTGCATGATTTATTAAATTTCATGATTTATCTACAAACACTCCAAAATAATTATGGGTCTATCTCTTTTCGTTTGTAAAAAAAATCACATTGAATATACCTCGCGCTCGCACCTACGGTAGATCTTTAATGTGTCTGACACGGCAAACCCAACATCGAAGGTGTCTGACAATGGACGACGTGATTTCTAATATTATTCCAAATAAAATATATAAAAACTGACACCCTTGAAAATATGGTATGGTGGTAAATGAAAATATGTTTCAGTAGGTACCCCCAGTGTAAAGAATTAACGTGAGTAAACTACCTATCGCGTTTGCGTTTACAATAAATTAGTACTTATGGGAGAATTAACGTTAATTCATTACACTCCAAGTAAATAAATAGAAATAGTACCTTAATAGTGCGTTCGGCGCTTTAATTTATTTTTTAATGAAATGCTCATCTTTTAGTTTTGTCTTTGTTTCTTTTTAAGTAATCGGTGTATTTTGTTCAAAGTAGCGTCATTCGAAAGCTAGAAAGTTCATCTGGTTGATAAGTAGAAATAAAATAAAAATATCTGGTCGCGCGCACGACCAGACAAGAAAGACCTGCTAGAGTTAAAATTTATATGGAACAGTAACTAAATGACAGTTAATATTAAACCTTGTGTCTTATACGTCACAGTGGCATTTCGCGCACAATGGCCGCGGTTCCCCTTAAACACAAACGGTCTGTATAAGGCGCTCGAAGGGATATGGAACAAAAATCTTATAAAAATAACGGTGATTATAAAAAAAAAGGTGTATTTTTAGATTTTTGATCTATAACTCTAAAACTGGGTCATTGATGTAGAATTTTTTGCATGATTTATTAAATTTCATGATTTATCTGCAAACGCTCCAAAATAATTATGGGTCTATCACTTTTCGTTTGTAAAAAAAATCACATTGAATATACCTCGCGCTCGCACCTACGGTAGATCTTTAATGTGTCTGACACGGCAAACCCACCATCGAAAGTGTCTGACAATGGACGACGTGATTTCTAATATTATTCCAAATAAAATATATAAAAACTGACATCCATGAAAATATGGTATGGTGGTAAATGAAAATATGGTTCAGTAGGTACCCCGAGTGTAAAGAATTAACGTGAGTAAACTACCTATCGCGTTTGCGTTTACAATAAATTAGTACTTATGGGAGAATTAACGTTAATTCATTACACTCCAAGTAAATAAATACTAATAGTACCTTAATAGTGTGTTCGGCGCTTTAATTTATTTTTTAATGAAATGCTCATCTTTTAGTTTTGTCTTTGTTTCTCTTTAAGTAATCGGTGTATTTTGTTCAAAGTAGTGTCATGTGAAAGCTAGAAAGTTTATCTGGTTGATAAGTAGAAATAAAATAAAAATATGGAACAAAAATCTAATAAAAATAACGATATTATGTAAAAAAATGGTCAAAAAAATAGTGTTTTTTTAGATTTTTGATCTGTAACTCTAAAACTGGGTCATTGATGTAGACTTTTTTGCATGATTTATTAATTTCATGATTTAATCTACAAACTCTCCGAAATAACTATGGGTCTATCTCTTTTCGTTTCTAAAATAAATCACATTGAATATACCTCGCGCTCACACCTACGGTAGACCTTTAATGTGTCTGACACGGCAAAGCCACCATCGAAAGTGTCTGACAGCTGAGAAATCATCGTTTGATAGTTCGTCAAGTAACATATATAAATTTCAGCTTTTATAAAATGACGAAAGTTGAATAATATTTTTTAATACTTTAGGGTGTCTGACAGGGAGTTTCCACCATTCAATGTGTCTGACAATGGACGACGTGATTTCTAATATTAGTCCAAATAAAATATATAAAAACTGACCTTTATACTTTAACGAATTTGAGGTGCAATTTTTAACACCTTTGCTACCTGATAACTTCCAAAGCCACCGCGATCCAAACTTCATATTCGGGGATCGTTTTTACCTCAATTAGGGACATACACAGAGAAACTTTCAGGTTTTATAAAATGACGAAGGTCAGATCGTCGTGGGCTCTTGGGCTATAAGGCCTCCTAGGCGGCAGTAGATTGACCACTAGCCTACCTCCACCGATCCACAGTGGGCATGTGGTGGAGTACCTGCCCATTCCCTTTCACCCTAATTTGTGAAAGAACTGATGATGTTATTCAAATGTAAACTAGTATATACTATTCGTCAAGTAGTAGAAAATTACCCGTTTGCAGTAGTAGCTTTGTATGGCATGATATAAAGCCAGAAACTACAATTTGGCTGCTTTAAGCTATAAAGAGGGGTTGTAAATCTTAAAAAAATAGTGCTGATAGTGAGCTTGTTGTAAGGCTGATTACAAACATTATCTTACCATTATATCTACGTTTTGAACGCAAAAATTTCCAATCTATCAGTTCTTCTGTGTATACTATATCAGCACCATAGCGTAGTGCTAAAAGTCGCATAGGAAGAGTTCCAATTCTCACCATAGGAGCAAGGATTATTTTATTTTCATAAGATAACATATTTTAACAAAATGCAGCAGTTTTTTTTAAAAGAAGCTGAAGCAAGGGAGTAGGAATGAACTTCAATTCACTTCTTAATGAAATACCCAATTCTAATATAGGTAATGTCTCTGTTTTAATGGTTTTAATATAGTTATAATAGCAGCACCATGTTCTCCTAAAGTCGTATTTTTAATTAGACGACGTCAACTGACGTTTACGGTGTTGTCAGTTTTTGATGAAATAAAAATAGTGATGTGACAAAGTGAATGATTGAAAAAATCTCCTGAATGAATTAAATTGCCTCGATTATCTAGTGAATAGTTAGTGTGCCGAACTGCCAATATCGGGAACGGGGTTCGAATTTTAGTCGTGCTTTGTACATACCAACAAGTTTTCGACGACTATGTTCCTATAGTATCTACCTATACTGAATACCGAGTGTTTTAAGTATTAAGGAAAACATTGCGAGGAAACTTGTAAGACTGTCCTATTTTCAATACATCATGTAGTTGAAACTATAGATGTATAAAATATAACAATTATAGGTAGGTAATGAAAATAATAAAACATCGCTTATTACATAATTTGTTTTTATTCATCAGATAAAAAATCATCACTTTGAAATGATTAACTATTCACAATTATTGTTCATTCATCTGATTGAACGAGAACTGAACGCATCACTATGACTTTAAATATGGCAACATTATTTTACAAAGTGACATTAGCTACTGTCAGTTGGCTTCGTTCGTCTAATTAAAATACGTCTATATCGTAGAGTGAATATGACTAGAGTCCGTTTTGTCGTGGTCAGTTTGAGATAGAGAATGAGCTATATGTAGTTATACGATTTTTATACATGTATAGAACTGGTGTTACCATATAATTATTTTTACTCGGCTTTTGGGAAATTATTATTTGAGTTCTATAAAAAGCTTATTTAAAATTTGACATAAAGGACAATGGCGAAATTGGCCCTAGCTGCGTATAACGACATAATATATATCAAAAAATTGCTTTATTAAAGTTAAATTAAATAACATAATTCAATATTTTTCAGGACTAGCAGTATGTCTAGAAAATAGAAATATACATTTATATATTTTAGGCTGTTAGTTAAGCTGATTGTGATTTGGAACGCACCCATAATGTCGTTCCATGTTCCTTTGAACGTTGTTCAAAACAACATATGTCCACAATGTTTTTTATTATATTTGAAACATTTCTGTTAGTCATAATAATGATAAATAATTTTATTTTTAACTGAGTTTAGTTGAAAATGACATTGCATTTATTAATACAAACTCTCTATGAGAAAAAAAAACTTTTTAACACTATAACACGATGACATATTTTTTTACGTCAAATGAAACGCGTACGTAGTCTATGGTCAGCGAGCCCTTTGAGTGAAGTTGATTGATCAACTTTTTTACGGGAAATTAAAATATAACTCGACACTGGCAGAAATAAGTGCTAATTTGGATTTGATTGCCAAACTTAAAACTAATAAGAAGTTCATTGATTTGTCTGACATTGTGTGACTGTCACACAATTCAAAAGGTAATTTCATTTTGTGCGCATTCCTACGGTTTTTGGTTGTTTCCTGACTACACCACGACCCTTTGCTTTTCTACGGATACCGATTTCTTTTCTACACGCGACTACGGCATTTGAATGGACCTTAGATAATCGACAATTGGCTGTGTTATTTGGATTTGCATGAACGCAATATAAATTCACTGGCAGAATTCTTAGACAATATTGTCATTGGATTTTATTTTGATGAATAAAAACCTAAATAAAAATGACCTTGTTTTATTGAAAGCCTGTGCATGTCCCGATACTTCAAAGTACCTACTACCTACCAGTAGGATATACCTACCTGGGTAAGTACCTATACTAGAAACAATTGTTAGGTACTTAAATAACATATTTATTCAGCATCTTTCTGTCTCTATTGTCTACAAAACTAGTGTAAAATCATAATTAATCGCTTGGCTCGCGGTTAAAAATATAACAATTACATCAATTGTTATAATAGGACGCGCGTCTCTCGCGAGAACCAACGGGTAGAACTAAATGGATTTCGTCCACATTTTTAAAATGTACTTATTATAGGTATATCGAACGTTACTCATTTGATACGTCAAAATCGGCATAACCTATAAAACCTTTTACTTCAAATAAAAAAAAACTGCAGCTTTTTTGTTAAAATATTTTTTAGAAATAGCATAACAGTTTATTAATCTACAGGAATTCAACAGTGGTTGTCATATACGTTACAAAAAAATTTAGGTCCAAGCATGTATGGAATCTCGCCATTCTCCTTTAGAATAATAAATATCTTGGGTTCACACATATAATACGTCAAATAAATCGTATTATTTCGTGATAAGTATTATTTGTTATTATAGCGGCAATAGAAAATGTCAACTGTCTACTTATTACGGTTCATGAGAACCTCACTGTCAGATAGACGGACTGACAGCGGACGCTTAGAAATAGGGTCCCATTGGCAGCCTTTGGGTAGGGAAGTAAAAAAAACATTAATTTGTAATCTCCTTCGTATAGCCCCACAAACTTATCTGGCCCCGTGGCCAGGTTTAGTTTAACTTTGACGGCCATTGATTTGGGATTTCATATTTACGATTTATAACGTATTAAAAAAGCTACTTACTAAATCTCGTTCAAACCAATTTTCAGTGGAAGTTTGCATGGTAAATCATATATTTTTTTTAGTTTTATTGTTCTCTTATTTTAGAAGTTACAGGGGGGAGACACATTTTACCATTTTGGAAGTGTCTATCGCACAAACTATTCACATTAGAAAAAAATTATATTTGAAACCTCAATATCATTTTTGAAGACCTATCCATAGATAACCCAAACGTAAGGATTTGATGAAAAAAAAAATTGAGTTTCAGTTCTATGTATGAGGAACCCCCAAAATGTATTGTTTTTTTTTTCTATTTTTGTGTGAAAATCTTAATGCGGTTCACAGAATACATCTACTTACCAAGTTTCAACAGTAGAGTTCTTATAGTTTCGGAAAAAAGTGGCTGTGACATACGGATGGACAGACAGACAGACAGTTATGACGAATCTATATGGGTTCCGTTTTTTGCCATTTGGCTACGGAACCCTAAAAAGAACTTATTATATCTTTCGAAAACAATAGCATAAATGAATGTGATGAAACAATATTTCTTGGCATAAAGTTAGATGATAAAGCAGGATATGTAAGAAAGTTAATCCATTTTTTTTGCCTTATGGCGTTTGGTGAACATTGCAGGTGAACATACGGCCATACAGGCAAACCACGGCTATGTATGTTCTGTCATTAGATATGGTATAATCGAGTGGGGAAATTCATGCCATTTCAATAGAGTATTTATTGCGCAAAAGCAATGCGTGCGAGCAATCTGCAATGTAGATAGTTTGACTTCTAGCAAACCATTATTCAAAAAAATTAATTTGCTGACGATCCCTTGTTTATACATTTTTGAAATGTGTTTATTTGTTAAAATGCATATTATGCAGCTATTTAATCGATTTAGTGATGAATGTAGTCTTATAGTAGATTGCCAAACAGATTGAGACTATCAAACATAAGAACAACGCTTTATAGTAACAACTGTTATCCAATGGCTGTAAAAAATTACAATAAATTGCCTGAAAGTATTAGTAATTTACCATTAAATAAATTTAAAATTATATTTAAAAAAATGTTATCATGTGAATGTTTTTATTCAATAAACGATTATTTCAATTATAAATTTTGGTATGAATAAAAATTTAAAAATCTTATAGATATAGTTTATGTTATGTGAATCTTAAATCTGTTTTATTGCTTAATTTATTTTGTGAATGTTAAAACTCAATATATTATAATTTTATTTTCTATTGTATAAATTTTTTAAATTGTATTAATCAATTTTGCATACCACTTGCTGGTGAAGAGTGAGCACGTTTATTATTATGACCTTGTGTGTACCACAATTCGAGCAAAATAAAAATCATTCATTCATTCACTAGAGTGGGAGACTGAAATTTTATGTTGGCAACACAGATTTGAGAAAAGTTGGCAATACCGAAACGTCTTTGGAATGTCATTATTTATTTCGCGAACTAGTTCGCAAACATTGTAATGACCTTGAAAAACCGACATTCGAGTAGGATAAAAAATGCTAGCGCTCTGTCTCGTTTCTTAACGTGTATTTCCAATAAGTGTTTCTCTTTCTGTGTGAATGAGTCAGAAGATATCTCAAGGTCTATAGCTTTCTCTGTCTACGGTCTATATATACAAATATACACCATGTGTGTTACGGTTATGAAGCTCAGTGACACTGACAGCAAAGAGTGGTCACATACATTTTATTTATAATATCACTTTAATATAGTCCGCACATTCACTTTCACATAGTTCGCATGATCAGTCACCGTCCAGTCATGTTTTAGTAAAATGGTGGTCGTTGTACTAAAACTTTTCACGGACTTTTTGAGACAACTTGTAAAGTCGCGATACACATAATTCATTTCATTTCACATCACTGGTGCACATGGATTGATCTTTATTGGATAAAATACCACCGATAATATGCAATAAAACTCAAAATACAGGAATTTATGAAATAAAAATGAAAACAAGGTCATTCTGCAAGTTCCCGCCAAAAAGTCCACAGCAAAGAGTATTCAATTTTCAATAACTACGTAAGACTGACAGCTTTGTGACTGACAGCATACAATCGTAGCCTTTGACCAAGAATCTTATATAATATATAAGATTCTTGCCTTTGACCAACCTTTGACTAACCGGACCAAGGAATTTTTATACTACGTAACTGAAAGGTTCACTGATACAAAAAACGCGGTCCGAATGAGACTTACTTTTTAGGCGCTGTGTCTCTTTCTACAAGGGCGACCATCATTTATGAACTAAGCAGGAAAATTTTCGGAATTAGATAATTTGTTGGAGTAAAAATAATTCTATTTCATTTGAATTATTTTTATACTGTCAGCAATATACCTACTTAAAGCGATAGGTAGGATAAGATATAAGATACCTACCGAGAAAAATAATCACTGTTCGAAAGAAAATGTAACAAAAAATATTGAACCAGAGATAATATTTGAAGTAAGATATTGTACTTATTGTTGTAACCTACATTTGACTATAGAATTATTAATTCAAAATCAAATTCAAATTCAAAACTTTATTGCATTCATGTGGATAGAAGATGACAAATATATATAATGTACAACATGAGACCCTGTTAGGGCACAGCAAATAAATAAAATAAAATATAAACTTATACAGTGTGTAACGGAAAGGTCATATACATCCGAAAGGGGTGAAGACTACATCAGATATAGAGTCTCTATAAAAAGTTTCAGCTTTCAGCAGAGCAAAATAAATTACTCAAAGAATTCATACCAAATTTTTGGTTCCATAAGTTTATTGAATTCAAATCATACCAAAGTGTCACTGCACTACGAGGGTTATTATCCTTGCAAATAATATTATTAAAATCTCTTTCGTAATCTGTGCGCCTAGTACAAGATGTGCCGTCGCCGCCTCGTGCCGCCGCGGCTTCCCTTTGACGGCGCGAACTAACAGGGATCAAACGAGCCGATAAGCGGTAGCTAGCACAGACACCGACGAGCACGTGTCATCTTAACATACCTACTTTAGCCCCATACTTTATAGCCAAATAATTGTTAACCATTACTTTAGGTAGGTAGTATTGAGTAGTTTAGTGTATTAAGTAATAATGCGTTATAATTTAATTACACGTTAATATCGAGCCAGAATTAAAAATTATGTAAAAAATCGGTTTAGATAGGTACCCTAGCTACTTAGCTATTTTTATTTTATTCCTTAATCCTACCTAGTAAACTGTAAAATCTAAAGCCATGCTTAATCTTGTAAATTAACTTACATTTTTAAAGATAGGGTTCGATGTGGTGGCCTTGGTATTGTATGCACAAGGCCACTCGCTTGTTCATGGACATCTGAACATTCCGCAGCATTTCTGGGGTAATTGTCCTAAAGGCGGCTTCGATCCGGACTCTCATTTCATGCACTGTATCGCACTGCACTGCGTACACCACAATTTTAATGTAACCCCATAAAAAAAAGTCTAAAGGAGTTAGGTCTGGGGATCGCGGAGGCCAAGCCACGTTCCTACTACCGCGCCCGATCCATTGAGAAGTAGGTGTAGTAGAAGTAGGTGCGTGGAAGGAACCGGTTTGGTGCAGACGATGTATCATCCGATGGAAACTGGCAACCGAAGGCAGCTGCCGATCAGCAGCGATCAGCATCTGGTCTGCCTTCGATAAATCTTTGATACAACCAAATCAAATCAAAATACTTTATTTGTAACACAACACAACCACAGATTTATAATACAATCCTCTGTGACACAACTCTCGGGCAGCGCGCACATTGCCATCCTCGGCCCCGAAACACAACATCATTTCCTAATATTCGCTATTACTGAACGACATTTTACGTAACGAAATCAAAGCGGATGGAGAGAGCGACACAAAGCACAACAAACTCGAGGATAGCCTACGTACGACTGACGACTTCTGTGAATCAAAAATATTCAAAAACGACCCTAAAAATTTCTTCCCTCCTGGTACTAGGGTAGCTAGGCCAATTTCGTATTATTCAATTATTTTTCTAATCAACTAACTCGGCCACTGCTGGATGGACATCACTCGGTACTTACCACATCTAGTCAACCTAGCTACCTTCTTCAGGTCGTGGCTGAGTACTACCTAATAATAATAATTTAATGAAAACTCTGAATTTAATAGGTACATCGACGCACACTAGGGCGCAGATTGAAGAAGAGCTAGGTCAGGATACTAGTTCAGTAAAACCCATGAGCTGATCAGATGCGTTGACAAACGATACCGATTAGATCACTTGTTGTTGACTGTGCTGGGGGTACCTACATAAGTCCGTCGTTGTATTAATTTGTAAGTACCTACGGAATAATCACATAAGTTGAGGTTCGATTCAATCTGGGGCACGGTTAAGTGTCCCCGCCCCGCGCTTAGACGAGCCATTTTGCATGGTTTTGCTTTAAACCATGTTTTGTAAGGGGGATAAAGTTTCAATTGCATAGTTTTATTGTTATCTAAAAAAACCCGATTTCGTCACTGATATGGTCTCGTCTTGGAAACATTTTACATGGAAATGTTTTTGGTAGGATTTATTTATTGATCAAAATCAAAAGTTGTACCAGGAGTAAGTTATCTCCACCTTCGTAACTGCAACTGGCCTATTTACCCTATCGTTGTATTGTATGTATGCATCATCGAAATTAGGGTTCATTCAGTAATTTTGTTATTATTGTGCGCAAACTCTATTCGTAAAACTCTCGTTGCTCATGAGGTCCTAGTACTTTTAATAATTATTTCCTTAATTTGATTAACGGAATATTAAGGACAGACTTTTGCCTACTTAATGTGTCTTCTTATATCACCTTTTACAACGAACAGGACAGTGTTCGGAAGAATTGTTTGACTTGATGCCCACAGCTACATACCTTATAAAAGCCTTATACCACCGCAACTCTCGCCATCGACACGGCGCCGGCGCCGGCAGCGACGCGACGTCCATTCTCCTTCATACCAAATAATAAATAATAGTACAAGTGCTCATACATTGGAACCGAAATGGTTTCGTAATGTTGGTACTGTGCGGTTTCAACGGAGCTTCCTACCGCGGACGCACGCTCAGGCTAGTGTGCATTCCCCGCCCGTAGTTTTCCCAAGTGAGTACAGCATGGGGTTCTTCAAAAAGGCCGTAAAGAGATTTTTGCAGGGTCGGCAACGCGCGATTGATACCCCTGTAGTTAAAAAGCTACTACCTACCAACTTATAAAAAATACATGGCAAAAGCTACCAACTAGTACCAACATATTCATAATACAACATACCATATCAACATATCATGTGATATCATATTTAAATTAAAAGCGGAACCCACTAAAATTATTGGTACCAGGAGATACATAAGTTGCATAGGAAAGTCATTCAGGGTTCATTTTGATATAAATTTATGTAACAAAATCCTTTTTCGGTTCTGTTCCATACATACGGTACAACTTTTACAAATCTTACCTACAAAACGTCTTTTTTCTGTATTAAATAATTTCTAATTCCAATATTTACCAAAAAAATTAAATTCTGATACTATGGGTATCAAAAATTCAAGATTCAGAAGGAAAGAAAATTAAAATAAAAATAAAAAATTGTACTTTGTACTATGTACTTCCCCGATGGCGCCCGTTTTGTACTACAACACGACTGTGACGTCTCACCCCCCCCCTCAGATCACAACGTATCGCGCACGGGTAGTATATACACAATTAAAAGGCACCTACATTTACACGTTCATCGAAAGTCGCGTAGTCGTGAGCTAAGTATCCGTTATGTTCAACAATCCTAGCTTTCTTAAATCTAATTTAAACTAAAAACGGAACCCTTTAGCATTATTTTTGTACCAGGACACACATAAGTTGCGTAGGAAAGATATTCAGGGTTCATTTGAACATAAATTTGTGTTACAAAATCCTTTTTCTGTTCAAGTTCCATAATTTACTTTCGCAGTACCTACCTATTTAACTAGTTATCTAAGCAATGAATTTTTGGTACAGTATGTATTGTCAATGGCAACCAATAAAAGATTAGATACTTATTTGATGATTTACTATGTTGAACCTACCCAAATTGTGTGGTAGAAGATTACTGTGGATAATAGTGCGTTTACTCATTTACATTACATACTATGTTATGTTTATTATTTTACGTAGGTACGTTAACGTGTTAGGTGTTTTATCTAAGTAGGTACCTATTATTCCGTAGTCCCTACTAATTCGCTACAATATTTGTATTTTAGCTTGTTCACAAACATAATGTTCGCTTTTGTAAGAGAAAGTTAAAACTTATTAATAATAAAATAAAAATCCGGAACCCATTAAAAAAATATCCATAAATACCAGGAGTAAGAAGTTTGTTTTCACGTTTGAATAGGTCAATAGCATCGACCAGCTGACTTGTGCTAGTGATGTGTTTAATTTCAATATGAAATTTTTGGTTTTTTGGTATCATTGATTTGGAATTTCTCATCTTCCTAACAGTTAGACATAGGATTTAAAAAACTCTATAGTATGGCTTATTATCATCCAAAGAAGTCGTGCACTTTATATGTATATGACCTTTCCGTTACACACTGTATAAAAAAACTAAAATCTAAAATTATTAGGTAGGTACCGTAAATATGTCTATGACCAAAATTGAATTTCATTGAGATTACAGTAATTAACTTATTTCCTACGTTATTACATTATTATTGCATTATTTAATTAATTTTACATTACTTACAAAAAAATTATGAGTTATTTAGAATGTCGAGAATACTAATAATTAATTACTGTGTTTTATATTAAATTTATTTAACAATTCAAATTATAAAATAATTATTTATTCAATTACCTACATGTTTATTTATCATCAAAAAACTCCTGCAGTGTATAAAAGCATTTATGTTGTAAGTAGTTTGATAATAGTGTTTTAAATGCATTTAGTTTTTCCGTATCTTTTATATTTTGGGGAATTTTATTGTATACTTTTATTGACATTGCATATGGACCGGAATAAAATATGTTTAATTTTGAGTTAGGGAGTGCCAATCTATTTTGGTGTCTTAAGCTTCGTGACTGTGTATAATGATCCTTAGCTTGAGAGAAAAGGGACATATGTTTTCTAACAAATATACCAATTTCCAAAATATAAAGGGATGTAAGCGTGAGAATACCGTGTTTAACAAAGTGAGATCTGCAACTGACCATAGCATCTATGTTTGATAATATACGTATGCATTTTTTTTGTAGGATAAAAACGGTGTCTACTTCTGTACTATTCCCCCATAAAACTATTCCATAACGGAGCCAAGCGTGTGCATATGCATAGTAGGCGGAAAGGGCTGTTTTGGTGTCAGTAGTTTTTTTTAGCTCTGTCAGCGCATATGTAAATCTTGATAACTTTCCTGCTATATCACGGATATGAGATTTCCAGTTAACGTTTGTATCAATATTTAGGCCTAACAATTTAAAGTTCTCAACGCATTCCAATTTTATGTTTTTAAAAGAAAAATCAATTAATAAAGGCCGTTTTTGGTAAGGTCTAAACTGCATTAACTTTGTTTTTGAAAAGTTAACTTCAAGGTTATGCTCATTCAGCCAACAGACAATATTCGATGCCAAAGTATTTAGCTGGCAATTTAAATGTATACTATTTGTGCACGGAAATACGACCGAAATATCATCAGCAAATAAAACACTGACAGCGTCTATGGTTTTTGGAAGGTCATTTATGTAGATTAAGAATAGAATACAACCAAGCACGCTACCCTGAGGTATAGATTTAGTTATATCTACTTTTTGTGATCTAATATTATTGATCGTACCAGTTTCCTGATCAAAGTGTTCCACCTCAACATATTGCACTCGTTCTCTGAGATAGGAAGCGAACCACGCGTGGGCAATGCCTCTCACACCTACGTCGTACAGTTTGTCCAAAAGAATACCGTAAAGAACTCTGTCATATGCCTTGCTCATGTCGAGTAGGATACCGATAGCATATTGCTTATCATTTATAATGTTTAGTACTTGTTGTATATACCTATAAACAGCTAAAGCGGTGGACCGATTCTTTCTAAAACCATTCTGGCTTTCATCAAAGATTTTAAATTTTTCACAATATGAGTAAAGACGATTTGACATTGCGGTTTCAAATATTTTCGAAAATGTGGATAGAAGCGCAATTGGACGATAGTTATTGGGGTCAGTTTTATCTCCCTTTTTGTGAATCGGTTTTGTTATGGATATTTTTAAAAGATCAGGAACGACTCCCTGTGAGAAAGACTGATTAATCAAAAGATTATTGTAATTGACTCCTTACAATACGTATTTTTTGCTTTACCAAATCATAAAAAGTTAACAAAGATAATTGATTGATGATGATGATTTGAGTAAAAAGTGTACCACTACGTGACGTCACTCACTAAGAATTTCGACACACCATATCTTCATATTTTTTTAATTTAATGAGGAGTTTTCTTAAGATACGGCCCGAACTAATCAGGACTCTAACATCTCTGATGCGAAACGCAAATTTAACGCTGCCTCGAGGTTCAGTAAGCGAATGACTGCTAGGGCAAAGTTCGATTTCGTCGGTAGGTTTGGTGAGAGGCTGACTAGCCTTCCCTCTGGAAGTCGCGCTTTCTGGTCTCTTGCCAAAGCTGCTGAAGGAAACTTTTGCCAGTCGTCCTTGCCACCACTCCGTAAGCCGGACGGAAACTTGGCCCATAGTGCAAAGGAGAAAGCTGACCTTTTGGGTTCTCTCTTTGCCTCGAACTCGACTTTGGATGACGGGGGCGCCACACCGCCTACCATCGCGCAGTGTGCTAGCTCCATGCCGGAGATAAGCATTACCCAACGGGAGGTCCGGCGGGAACTGCTTTCTCTGGACATCCATAAGTCGAGTGGGCCAGACGGCATACCGGCAGTGGTTCTGAAGCGGTGTGCTCCTGAATTGTTTCCAGTATTGACGCGTCTTTTCGCACTTTCCTACACCAAAAAGGAAGTCCCGTCTTCGTGGAAGATTGCCCACGTGCACCCAGTGCCCAAAAAGGGCGACAGATCAGACCCGACGAATTACAGGCCTATCGCCATCACCTCCCTTCTCTCAAAAGTCATGGAGCGAGTGATCAACACGCAGCTTTTGAGATACCTGGAGGATCACGAGTTGTTGAGCGACCGACACTATTTATTTATTTTTATTAGGGAAAGCAACAGCCTCAAACAACATGAGATACATTATTGAACTTAAAAATGTAAGGCCAATTACAGCTATCCACATACTAAAATATAAATATTACAAGTTTTTTATAACATGACACTCGTCGGAAGGAAGCAGCGTACATGAAGTAGGTACATATTTTTATAATTATATAGGTAAATAAAATGCGTGTGTGTGTGTGTGTGTGTGTGTGTGTGTGTGTGTGTGTGTGTGTGTGTGTGTGTGTGTGTGAGTGTGTGTGTGTGTGTGTGTGTAGTGTATAGGTTCATTTACGTATATTTTAATATACCTAATATAATACTTCGATATGAGCTTCTGCTTGATCATTGTTTAACCTTGGAAATTGAATGGTGGTAAGCACACAAAAACCTAGAAGCGGGACTTGAGTCTAGAGTAGTCTTGACATCAGCATATAAAAAAAGAATAATTTTAAGCATATTTTTTTTTATATTAATTAAATGTACATAAATTTATATAATTAGTGAGTTTCCGTCGGGTAAGTACCTATACCTAGTTATGACTTTATATAGTAGTATGGCTAATAATTTTGGATTTGACACTCTCCTTGAACGAATGTTTACTCATGTTAAAAATATCAATATCATTGAATCGAGTATTGTAAGTTTTAAGCAGTCTTGTGAATACAGCGTTTTGCCCATACTTAGTCGCGTGAAGAGGGACTTGAAAAAGTGATGTATTCCTGGTGCGGCGTTTGGGAGTGTTGAATGTAATGCGCTGTACCATGTCAGGGGAATCAATCCGTCCACTCAATACGTCATGAAGTAAGCCCATGTCCGCCATTACTCGGCGTTCCTCTAGTGTAAGTACACTATGGCTTCCGCCACAGTCGCTCAGCTGGTGACCTCCTTGTGTATCTCACGCACCGTTGGTCACTCGCTATCGAGAGTCAAGGTGAGGCTTTGGCAGTGAGCCTAGATGTGGCGAAGGCGTTCGATCGGGTCTGGCACAGGGGTCTTCTTACGAAGTTACCAGCATACGGGCTTCCCGAGTGATTATGCAAGTGGAGCGCCAGCTTTCTGTCCAGCAGATGCATAAGAGCCGTCGTCGGTGGTAGCTGCTCCGAAAGCATGGACATAAATGCTGGCGTCCCGCAAGGCTCTGTGTTGTCACCAACACTGTTCCTACTGCATATCAATGATATGCTGTCTATTGACGGCATTCATTGCTACTATTCATAATCGTTATTCTTACCTAACCCAAAGAGATTTAAAATAAATAAGTTATTAATTCATTACTTTCACTAAAAGTAGCAATGTAAATAAAACTAGAAACGGTGTATTATGGCGATATTCGCCTGCAGTCAGCGACATACTACGTAGGCACAACGTTATCGCGCGTTTAAATCGCGGTGTTCACAATACATTGCGCGTTCGAAAATGACAATTTCTATAACCGATCATTAGCGAGGTGAATGACTTTCACAATTTGATTAGTGGCATTAGGTGTAGCCTTTTCGCGAAGTTTGCGTTACCATGCGAAATACACCCTGTATACGTTTGGTAAAATAGTAGGAATTGCTTCAGGTTTAAGCCTCTTTTTAAATTCTGTTAGAAAGTCTTCGTTTTTGAAATGTAAGCTGCATACCATAACCACTGAATATTTTGTCAAGTTTCCAGAAATTTGCAATGCCATTCATTTATTTTTCATTTCTTCCTTAACAAGCAATCTAAAACACAGTGAAAAAAAATCACAATGAAACGTATTAACATTACGAAGTGAAATAGTAAATCACAGAGTACTTGATATATACTTGAAAATAGTAAATGTCCTGAAATGAAAATGAAATGTACACACTTGTCCATGTCGATATTATCTTACGTGTGGAAGGATATCACACAACTAGATACGAGTCTTTCTTACACCAACTCACAACACAAGTCTGGACTATTTTATTGATTTAAAATTGCAGTAAAACAATTTATAGAACGAAAAATGACAATATTAAAAAATCGACGCCAATCGCAAAGACAAATAATCCGCCATGTTGTTACTTTTGTTTGCAATGGGCTACCAGCCTAATGTAATCACATTACTCCTATCTTTCAAAAACTGTATTTAGTGAGAAATTAAACCTAAATCATTTATTTTCCTATATAAAATTATCTTTGTGGCTTCTTAGTGTAAAATTACGTATTCCCCAATATTCCTGTTGTTTCCACCATGTCATTTTAATTGAATGCTGGCAACTGAGTGAAAGGGACAGGGCGCCTAAAAAGTGAGTCTCTGTCGATACCGTTTTTCGTTATACCTAATTTGAATTAAAAAATGAACGTTATTTTATAGTGATGGTTCAAAATCCTTTGTACATTAAAAGTTGAGTAAGCTATCTAGTTACGTAGTATATAATATCCTTGGTTGGTTGCCACACAGAGCTTCACACTACACACACCATGACCCAAGAGTTTTTTAATTCGATCTTTTGACGACAAAGATCGAATTAAAAAACTTTCTTGGATTCTTAAAATCATCGATGTTTTTAAGAACGATGTTGGATCCCTACGAGTCGATCATCCCGCTTTGGAATAGTTAAAGCCGTAACGCACCTTCCGACGGTAGGACTCCTACTTACCTAATACCTACGTCGATTCCGACCAATCCGAGGGTGAGCCGACCAGTAAGTCGGCCCTGCCGCGCTACGCAGCTCCGACGGCAGGAAGCCCCGCCTCTTAGGAGTCCGACGGTCGGAACGTGCGTTCTATTACTATACTCTTTGCCGCGTCCTATTTAGATTGCAATATAGTGTAGTGTAATATCTAGCTTCCTGCTTCCTAGTTAGAATGTTCGTAGTTAGGATCCTAAAAATAGGAAGGTGTTATAAGCATTTGTCTCAAGAAGTCCTTGAAAAGTTTTTACATTTACCACCATTGTACTAAAACATGACTTTAATGGACGGAAGTGATTAATTTTGTGACTATATAGGTAATACAACTCGAGAAAATACAAATAAGACAAGGCTGTATGATATCCTTTGCCTGCATTTTGGCGAATATGACAAACAACAACATGTACTTTTCTGTGTTTATTTCCGAGTTTTCTTCACAAAGATTCAAGAGGTTTCTGTAGGTATCTACTTCAAACATAACCCAAAAATATTGTCGTCAATCGCCATTTTGTCATAATTAATAATAGGATAAATACAACTTTTATTTTGTTTGGTCATAAGAACGTCTTTGCGAGTTATTTAAATGGATGCACGAGCTCAAGGAAGACAGAGGAAATGTCTCACACAAATAGTACAGTAAATTTCATTATACACGACGCCAATGGTTAGTAGTGAAACTCATGAATTTACTTGATTTTATTCGTTTTAATGAGACATGAGTTTATTGATTCTGATGTGAAAAGGTATTTGAATAATATTTTTAACTACACGTTATCGTACGTGCATTGTATTTCCAATCGTTATTTAGCCCTGATTTGATTGAATCTTTCCCTGTCTAACCTTAGTACCTACTTATAGATATTCTGGTTTTGTACTGTGTTTTTATGTACATAATGGTATATATACCCTTTGCTCCTAATATTTTATTTTAGACTGGATGGTCCTGAGATGTAGATGGACAAATTGTTACACATTTTTCTTAAACTTCGGTATTTATAAATATCATTTCTACATTATTATAGCTTGTCAATTCCATACAAAACCATGAAGTTGAACATATCAGGGGAAACATTAGTTGTCATAATATTATTATTACACAAACAATTTTCAAAACCATGTACCTATGTAGTTATTGAAATCTATTTTAGGACAGCCACAAATGGTGAAGGTAGTTCAAAGCACAAAAAAGCAGTCTATTGGTCAAATTAAAATTAAACCTAATCCATTAAAGGTGTTAAAGCTGGCAAGTGACCCTGAAGAAAATTGTCGGGTATGCATAAAATTATTATTTTACTGATCATCGATTATAATTCCGTTCATTATTCACAGTAATTCTTGTCAATGTTAAAGCGATTATGAGATGCATATATAGATTTTTTTGACATGCACTACATCAGGAGTCCTATTAGTTGGACTCCTGATGTAGTGCATGTCAAAAAAAAATGGTTTTCATACATATTTATAAACATGACAATTGTTAGTGCAAATGGACATTCATCTTAAATCAATTTGTTGGGTACTTGATCAAGCTCTGTGCTACATTTTATAGGCCATGGGGTAAAGAATATAATGTATTTTACTTGCAAGTTCAATGATCCTATATTTGTGGCAACAAATTATCAACTATATATAAAGATATAAATATAATAAACTGTCAAGCGTTTTAAAATAGCCCTGCTGTTTGATCGACCCCACTCGTTGGACTAATCATGAATAAAAATAATAAGGAATCATCTTCAACCACCAACAACCAAAAAGTTTTAACTCAGCAAGTTTTTCATCAAGTGCTTTTTAGCAGACAAAGATCATCGTCAGTAAGCGAAATAAATGTGCCTTACTTCAATAAATCTGTTATATAACCCCAAAAAGATTTTGAAATAATCATACCTGAAATTACTGGAACTACCACCACCTCATCGTCTCAAATAGAACATTCGCACTGGCAGCAAGTTCCTACCACTCGTAGCCACAAGAGAAAGAGAGTTGGAGACTCTCCTACAAACCCCCAGTTTTTGAATGTCACAAATAGTTTTGATAACCTACCCCATGAAGATGAACCCAACAAGGACATCATATTGCAGCCTGCTAACAAGCTACCACCAATTGTACTTTATGGCATAGAAGATATTAATGAGCTAACAAAGTTATTAGACACTGTTGCCAATAAAGATCAATTTAGATATAAAATCGTTAATAAAAATCTCATGTGAATTCTCATGAACAGCACGGAATTATATAAAAAGATAATTGGTCTAATAAGGAAAAAGGGTTTAATAGGAGATACCTTTACAAGGAAAGAATCAAAAAGCTATAGGATAGTAATTAAAAACCTACATCATACAACTCCTCATCAGGATATTGTTGATGAAATTGAAGCAACAGGCAACAAAGTAAGAGGGGAAATAATAAACTCTTTTAAATTCAAATTCAAAATCATTTATTCAAATAGACCTTCGCAGGCACTTATGAAAAGTCTGACTCTAATACTCTAATACCGGTTCGGAAGGTTGCATTTGCTGAGAAGAGCCGGCAATAAACTCAGCAATTACTCTTTTCAAAACAAGCTTAGATTCATTACATAATATTTACATTCTAATCGCACTGACAACAATTGCGTGCCCCGGCGAGGCGGCAAAACTACAAAGTAGTCTGAATCTATATTTAATAAGTAAATAAATAAATGGCAAACTTAAGCAGACCAGCCCCCACAAGCAGCACCTGTTCACAAGTATGACGCGTGTGGCAGCCATCGCCCTCCTCGCCATATTGGAGGGAAGTGAGCGACCCGTCACACGACGCCGCCGCAAGCAGAGACCTTAAAGTGAGCATGACTTACTTAAGTGTGAGTTTCTTGCCGGATTCTTCTCAGTTGAAGGCCGAGTTCCGAACCGGTGGTAACTTCAGTAAATTTGACCTTCATAAGTGCCCTTCTGGGGCCTAAATTGAATAAATGGCTTTGACTTTGACTTTGACTTTGACTAAGTCTGCCTTAGAAATAAAAAATTACTAAAGGGAAAATACTAAACACACAATTTGTTATCACTGTGACTATTTACAACATTAGATTACATATAATTTATATGGAATAGAATATAACAATTAGACAGACATAACTCTAGATATGGCTCAGATAAAAAATCCACCTCAATTTTTTTTTGTCAATTTAGAACCTAGCACAACAAAAGTTAAAAATATCAAATACATTTACCACCAATTTCAAAGATGCCAGTTATTTATTTATTTTAGTTAGCTAGTTATTTTCTAACTTGATTAGATATGTTTACGATTTTCATTGCTGTCAATATTTATAATTGTTGTGTTTACGAGATAAATGGGGGCACGGAAGTGCCCCCCGCCAAGACAGCCAAGCGAAGCGAAAGGGCACTACCTACCTTTTCTCAAAGCGCTTCGTCGTTTTTTTGAACCCTCATAACTTGGGTTTGGATTATACCACATAAACAAGATTCTCAGGACATGATGTCAATAGTGAACTTATTAAACATATTAAGTTTCAATAACAAAGCTCTTATACTTTAGATTTTATTGATATCTAAAAAACCCCGATTTCATTCCTGAAGTCCTAGAAAGCTGAAATTTGGTATGTAAGCTTGTCTTAGTACACAAACAAAAAAAAATCATAAAACTTGGAAATTTCAAACAAAAAAAAAAAACATAAGCAACTTACAAAAAGAAGTGAAATCCCACCAAAAACATTTTTATATAAAATGTTGCCGCCAAGACATATGGCTCGTACTGTGTAAAAGTTATCAGATCTCATGTAGAGCCAAGGTTATAACTTCACATGCACTTACTCTACAAGCCCTAACTTCACAAACTCTACACACCGTAGTCAAAATATGTGGCTTGGCCGTTTCACTACTACAAGAACTATTGAATAACAAAAAAGTTATGAACAGTGAATACATTTTTCACCTTACTCCCATGTGATGGTAGCGAAACGGCCAAGCCACATATTTTGACTAAGGTGTAGAGTTTGTGTACTTGTATACTTCTCACCTCACCCAAGTGGTGGAGCGCATACTGGCTCTGCATTGGTTACTAGATCTAACCTTAAACACTCACCTTTGGAAGCTTATTCAACCGTTCACCTACAAGCCACGCCGACAGGTGCGATCACATTGTCGGCGGTGTACTGTCCTCCACTACATAAGATATCTGACGACATGTTCTCCAAAAACACTTGGCCAACGATTTATTGCGATTGGAATGCAAAACGTACATATTGGGGCTCTCGCTGTTCAGTGACAAGAGGTCGCGAATTGAAAAGTAGTGCAATTTCCTGCATTCTTCAATTTACTGTCGTCAGGTGAAACGCCGCTTGAGAGGAATATGGCAAAGATCACGACACCCAGCTGATAAAAAAATCGAGCATCTAAGGAGCTGAAAACCTCTCTTCAAGCATCCGCTAATATGATTTTAGATCAATCCTGGAAAATATGATGCCCACTGGTCGGGGCGAATATTCGCTCTGGAAGGCAACAAAGTACCTAGATAGGCCACAGCAATCCTTCCCTCCTATTAAAACTCGGTGTACCTTGGCAAGAACCGATACCGAGAAAGCGGAAGCATTCGCTACACACTTAGCCACAGTCTTCAAACCCAACGCTGCTTATGTCAACGAATCTGAACTGGATGAGATTCTTTCACAAGACCTCCAAATGACTTTATCCGACCTACATCACCAAAAAAAATCGCACGTGTGATTTTAAGACTCCAATAAAGCTCCAGGTTTTGATTTAATTACGTCCAAAACCCTGAAAGAGCTTTCAAAAAAGGGTATTACTTTCCTGGCGTGTCTCTTCAATGACATCCTGAGGACATCCCATTTTCCAGACCTTTGGAAAATATCCACAATAATAATGCTACACAAGCAAGGAAAACCAGCACAAGAACTTACCTCGTATAGACCAATAAGCCTGACTTCAGTACTCTCTAAGCTCTGGGAAAGGATTTTTCCTACACGCCTAAAATCCCTCATGGATGACTGTGACGCGATCCCATCTCAACAGTTTGGTTTTCGAAAATCACAAAATCAAGATTCTGTTGAGCAAGTGCATCGAGTTTACCCACAGACCACGAGAGATTGGCTGGGACGCTTGGATTTAGCTTAGACCTGACCTGCACGGCTATTTTAAAACGCTCGGATTCGATATCGGAAACGGATTCAAAAACGAACGAGTCGCTATTTTAATTTCCGAATTCGAAAATTTTTGATGTTTCTTTACGGAAATAGCAATTCGATTCATCGAATAGTTTTCGGAAATTAAAATAGCAATTGCTTAAGTTCGCCTCGGAAATTTTTGAATCCGTTTCCGATATCGAATCCGACGTTTTAAAATAGCCCTGCTGATGTCCCACGAAACTCCCCACTTAAAATCACAACTACACGTAAACGAACGCCATAGACCAATAGTAGAAAATTTTTACTCGCACAGCCCAAGAACTCACATGTTCATAAGCGCTTGTAAATACGCACTACCGCGCCACACCGCGCTCTCGAATCTACACACATGCGTGTATAGATGGACGAATCGCATGACACGATTTTCAATGCATGTTCGAAACGAAGTTAGCCTTACGCTGCCGTATAAGTAAACAGCAATGTACGCGCTTCATGTTCTTTGTTCAAGTTGTAGTTTCGTAATGACCTAGCTAAAATCATTTAAGGTATTTTTGAGATTTATACTTTAAGAGGCAGAAATGGGCAAAAGTCTCTACATTGCAGCCCAAATTATATGAAACCTGCTAGCTCTACGGTATTGAAATTGAAATATATGATACTTAAGGATATAACAAACACATCGCCCGAGCCGAAAACACGATTTCAATTAAAAGCCTCGATAAAAAAAAATGCCAAACATACCTCTGAAAATCAAGAAATTCCCAAATATATCCAACGCCTGAAGGTATTTTAATACGATTTTTTTCATCAATAGAGTACATATCATAAGCAAATAAATGCCCGATTTAGTTTTTTGAATTTGCGATTCAGTTTTTCATAATAATGATTTAAAAAAAAGTCGCTTACGTCAAATTAATCTGAGCACCATGAACATCATACCGCACTCTATTGTCCTGCAACTCGCGTATTTTGCTTCGCGCTCACTCGCATTCCGCGGCGATCCGCGTTGCTAGACGGACCTGTGTCATTTTTTTTCAGAATTTTCACATACATAAAACCCTCTCAAATTAGTAAAAAATCATATCAAATTATCTTTAGAAGGCACTGGAAAATGCATGCTAGTCAAATTAAGGCAATTGAGCCTATTATTTGCTTGTTATAAATAAAAATATATAAAATAAAATCTGTTATGATTGATGCTTTTGATAATTGTCACCGAGGCATGTCGTGGTACTGACAGAGACTAATTCTTATTTTCGTCAATGAAAGGTATAGTTAGGGTAGCCTAGGGGGCTAAGGCGCGGGGTATTGATGTACTCCCGACAGAAGGAGGTGATGATTCAAATCCCGGAAAATGTTTTTCTTTATTTTTTTTATCAAATCATGCGAAATGAAAAATCAGCAATATATATTATTTTTAATGAGCAATTACCTATTTAGTTAGTTACCTGATTAAATAATACCTCATTAAATATTGTTAATTTTGAGATCAAAGAAAAGGTATGAAAGGTAGGTTGACTGATACTGGTAACAGTAGGTGCCCCGAAGTCGGGGCGGGCATGACTGCCTCTACTGCGGTCATCGAGTCATCTGTAGTTATCGAGTCGAGCCGATAAACTTTTATATTCATTGTATTATTATGGTCCACTCGCGTAGTCGTCAAATGACAATGGCACAGTAAAATTAGAACAGTAAGGAAAATATTACACATCTTACGTTGACTATGTTTCTAGTACTTACTGGACTGATTAGTTGGAATGTGAAGCCATCGTATATTTACAATTACTAGTAGTGAGCTCGGCTATCATTGTGCCGATTGTCGTAACGGCCAATGGCCTGATGGGCGAAAGCCTCGGCAGTATTCCTCGATACAGCTCGTATTGTGAGGAGGTTCCTGTTTCTGCAACCCTAACCACCGGTAGCTTAGTTTTTTCAGCCAATCAGTGAGCCAGGCACAGTTTTATATCAATAAAAGTAATAAAATTGGAATAACTTTTATTCCAAACCATTATATAAAACTTCCTTAAGGTGGATGCTTAGCATGAGGCGGGAAATTTTATAATATATGGGTCAAAATAGCTTTTTGAGTTAGATGCCTGCAATAAGGATCATTCACATAACAAAATGATAACTTTTTTATTACTACAGAGGATGCACATAACCTTTTTGAGCATAATGTTTTTTTTAAATTATTAATATCCATCAATAAATTACGAAGTTATTAAAGTTTTAAAAACAGCTTAATTAATACGCTCGCTCCCGCTTGTACATTAACGTTGACGTCATAATTCGGCCACCACGCAACTGGATATTTGTCAGTTTGTAACCTTTTCACGGCTTAACCACTGAACAGATTTAAATACAATTTGGCAGGGAGATAGTTCAATTAGTGGAGAAGGACAAAAGATACTTTTGAACGTAAATGATTCTCATCGACATTTGACAGCGATAGCTCAGAAGTATCACCTCACCTACCAGCTTTATAAAAAGAAGTCCTTATGCACGGTGCCGAGATTCCAATATTGCGATATTCCGAGATTTATGCCCTAGGTACAATACCAGAAGTATGGAGAGGAAATAAATGGTGGTGCTCTTCTTCAAAAAAGGCGATAAGGCCCTATTGAAGAACTACCGCCCCATATCCTTCCTAAACCACGTTTATAAGATATTTTCGGGGGTCATTACGAATTGTCTTGCACGTAGGTGAAGACTTCCAGCCTCCCGAAAAAGCTGGTTTCCGTAAAGGCTTTAGTACCATAGATCAAATACATATATTCAACCGTTATGCCTTGTGTATAGGGATTGCAATCCGGATACTTCGAAATTCGAAAATGACTGAAAAATCCGGATTTTTGGGCCTTTTGTATAAATCCGAATATTCAGAATCAAATCCGGTTTTTTCGAATTTAAGGTTAACATCAGTTTCGAGGCGGGAAACAAATATGGCTCATATTATACAAAAAACATTCATAACACAATGTGCCAAATGAATAATACTACTGTCGCTAATCACTGAAACATCTATCCATATTGTTCTACGAAGGTAAAAAAAATAATCTAAAAAATTCAAATTTCCCGCCTTGTAACTGATGTTAATAACAGCTTTAAGCATAATTGACAATAGTTGATGGTTAATTACAATTCTCATAATTTTATATCCTGTAGATGTAGGTCAGTATTACTCTGACGCACAAATCCGCACAATATTTAAAACTCCTGCGCTTTAGTTCGTGCGATTGCGTTGCCGTGTCTGTTCACGGTGCCTATAAGGTCTATAATAAAATCTATAAACCGCTCGGCTCACACGCTGCTAGTAACTCCCACTCATCCATCTACCTAGTAGCTAAGTTGGCCAGTGAGTCTTAGATGGAGGCGACGCGCGCGCGGCGCGATTAACAACTCTGCATAACGTAATATCAAGAATTATAGTTCTAGATGGGTTACCGCTGAAAGCATTTTGTACATCGGCTGATCTCAGTTTTTTTTTTAAATTCGGATCTGGCACACCAGCCTTCTAATTAAGCTTCCTTGATATGGAGTCTCTGGTGGTCTGTACGCTTGGGTTTACAATTTCCTGAGCGAACGGTTTATTCATGTGGTCATAGACGGGTGTTCGTCGGACCTTTTGGTAATCAATGCTTCAGGGTTCAGTTCTCTCTGCAACCTTATTTCTGCTGCATATTAACAATCTGGTGAAGCCTGGTATTTTTGGTTAAGCAGAAGATAGCACCGTTGTCTATAATTCCAGCGCGCGAGCCACCAGTGACTAGATTGAATTGTTGCGAGACGCCATGGTAGAGCGTTTGAACGTGACCTTACCACTTGCCACCAAGAGATCATCTCATCTCAACGGAGATGAGACTTTAATTAGGACGTAACTCACGAGCCTCGACGATCGAAGAAAGGTTGCTTGCCTTATCGGTTTTCTACATGATATATTTGGAGAGTGTGTGCAGGAATTGTTCAACCTTATTCCAACCACTATTCCCATTTTTACTCCGAACCACAAGAAGCCGGGAAAGTTTTCACCCGTACGTTGTTGACATACCTGTCATGCGGACAGCAAGGGAGTGGAACTTGCTTCCGGCCGGCGTCTGTGTTACCTGACTCTTACAATCTAGGCACTTTTAAGTTCATGGTGAATAGGTTTCATCTGGGTAAGCGTGCTCCAACTTAGGTTTCATCATTATCCTTAATGACGGCTCAGTGGCCAAACGCAAGTCCATATTTTATTGTTTTAGAATATTTCCAGTTTTATTTAATTTTTATTCAAAAACAATGGAAAAACAATAAAATAGAACACCCATCTTCAAACTACTAATAGTTTAGCATAAAACTACGCGTACAATTTAAAATTACAAAAAATTGCAAAAAAAATACCAAAATTCGAAAAATCCGGTTAATCCGGATTTATATGTGATGATAAACTTGGAATCCGGATTTGAAAAAAATCCGGATTTTGCAATCCCTACTTGTGTATGATGACTGTGAAAAAGCCTTAAATTCAGTTGAGACATGGGCGGTATTACAGAGTCTACAGCGGTGCTAAATCGACTATCGCTATATCGAATTGTTGAAAGTGATTGTACAGCAAAGCCACTATGTCAATCCGAGTACAGGACGAGAGTACGAGATCAATCCAGTTGCTGAAGGCTGAAAGACAGGGTGACGTAATTGCTCTCGAAGTTGTAGACGAGTATGTTTACCTAGGACAAATTGTCCAACAAGGTAGGTTCAACTTCGACAAAGAGGTCAACGGAAGAATCCAACTCGGCTAGACAGCGTTCGGGAAGCTACGGCATATCTTCAAGTCCAGAATACCTCAGAGTCAGAGTCTTAAGACGAAAGGATTTCAATCAATGCGTGTTACCAGTGATGACATACGGAACATCGACGTGGTCTTTCACTGCTGGCCTCATAAATAAGCTCAGAGTCACTCAGCAAGCAATGGAATGAGCTATGCTTGGAATTTCTCTACGAAACAGGATCCGAAAAGAGGACATTCGTAGGAGAACAAAAAATATGTATATAGCTCGTAGAGTTAGTAAGTTGATGTGTCAATGGGTAGGCCACATCGCTTGAAGAACCGATAACCGATGGGGATGGAAGTTTCTAGAGTGGCGACCACTAACTGGAAGGGGACACCATGCAGGACGACCTCCCACCAGATGGATCGGCGACCTGGTCAGAGTCACTGGGCGCTGCTGGATTCAAGCGGCCCAAAACCGCTCGTAGTGGAAGTTAATGGGGGAGGCCTATGTTCAGCAGTGGATATCATTAGGCTGATATGATGATGACTAAAAATGGTAGGTAAAGAGGGCATTTTATTGAGAAATTCTACAATTATTGTAAAACGTGATGGAAGAAAACCTGTTTATTTGTCAAATAACATATAATATCTCGATTGAGGGCTGTATTTTTGCCTCAATTTTCATTTTATGAGGACGCCTTGTTTTTTTTAAATTATATTAAGTTTGTTGCATTGTGATATATCGCTAAGTTTAATAAGTAATTAAAGTTACAAAGTTTTGTTAACGTGGTGATCACTGTAGTGAACAAGAATTTAAAAAATACATAAAAAGTAATTTAAAAAACGGTCGATAAAATTCAACATAATGTGCACAAATTAAAAGGAGGGACTTTTAATTTGTGCACATTGTGAAAGCTCACAGCTGTATACGAGTAGGATACTCTCCTGTCTGTCCATTTGTCACAGCCTGTTTTCTCCGAATTTATAGAACACAAATTGTATTTAGATAAAACGCTTAGTTTCGTGACCCGACGACAATTACCTAAGTAGTATGTAAAAGAATTCTGGTTTTGGGAGACAATTACCTAACCTGAGAAATATTATCGTAAGTATCAACTTTTAAAAATAAATATCTTGAGTCATTTTTCACACACGGCTACCTGATCCCAAACTAAGCAGAACTTGTAAATACATCTCTAAATAGTATAAAAAGAAGTCGTTTTCCGCGTCTGTTTGTGTCTCTGTTTATCAACTCTAAACCACGCAACGGGTTTTGCAGTTTTAACCATCAGATAGATCCTCATTAGTACTACGTAAAGAGAAGATGCCACACATCACAACTATGTTCCGTTCAAGTGAGGCCATCCGGTCACACTTGTTGTTGTAAAATGATGAACGAAACGCGTAAGCGCCGTGAAAATAACGGTGTTTGCGAGAAAAATACTCCTAAAAGCTTTCTAATAGCGCTACGTGTTTCTACTGTCTGCTTAGACGACTAATTATTGTTTCAGTGCTAAAGAAACCTTTAGTCAACTAAAGAAATGGGACATAAGCTTTGCTTATGATAGCATCTCTATACGTGGTAATAATAGCTCAATGCTTTACAGCAAATAATTATCATTAATATTTTAAATGATATCACAGATTTAAAATTAGCAAGAAACAGTCACGATACCGTGATCGGGTGGCGTGGGCGGTCGCGCAAATCGCTCCACTGACACCACATTATGACATTGTTCCCGTGCGAAGCCGGGGCGGGTTGCTAGTACTTACTATACATATTTACACTCAGACTCGGGACATGCAAACATGTTCATGCACACAGATGCATATCGTTGGTGGGAATCGAACATAAGATCGGCGGCGTGGAATCTTAACCAACTACGCCAACTGGCCCGTCAAAAGTTTTTTAAAGTATTTGAAAAATTATATTTGTAATGTTTGTCTGCAGTTTGTCTACTGTTTACATTTTTACTGTGTCCAATTCAAACAGCGTCGTTCTCGCGGAAATGTTTAGATGGCGGTGTATCATGTTTAATTGTTTGTTTGCAATGACGCACTTCTAAATAGAGGGAGCTAGTATTTTTTGTTTGCTTAGTTCCTGTAATTTCCGCTAATATTATGTGAAAATGTGGCGCAAGGGTGAAAACTGAAATCTGCTCGAGAGTATTCTGGGCCTTAAATATGTGAAAAATTTGATACTTAAAAGTGATAAGTGACACCATGATTCTTGTAGTTCACATGTAGGCTTTGATTTTTGCAGTCGATCACTGAACAATACGGTATTTAAATAAATATCGTCCGCTCGCGCACTTACCTCGAACAGATTACGACTGACGCGCTCAACGCGCATATTACTGTCTCCCGTTCCGCGTTAAACAACATCTCTATAGATCTCTATGAGCATAGCACACCGTTAGGCAATGCTTTGAGCGTGTACTGTTCGGCAGCGTTTCTAGACGTGCAACCCTTCGATAGAGTTTGGCATAAAGGTTTGTTGACAAGGATAAAGATGCTTTTTCCTCACTCGTTGTTCCTTATCGTTGAGTCATACTTTTCGGACAGAACCTACCAAGTAAAGCTGGGGACCGCAAGATCAGCGTTACACAAAATCCAGGCAGGAGTTCCGCAAGGTTCTGTTCTCGGGCCAGTTTTTATAACATTTTACGTCAGATCTCCCTACATCTAATGAAATAACGATAGCCACATATGCCGATGACATAGCGTACCTGGCTTGTGACGGAAATCTAACAACGGCTAGTAACAAACTACAAAAGCATCTGGATAGAACTCAAAATTGGCTCACTAAATGGCGCATCCGTGCTAGTGCTCAACAGTCAAACCATATCACATTTGCATTGAGAAAACAAGATTGCCCTACAGTTAGACTTGGAGACGATATCTTGCCACTCTGTGATTGCATCAAATACCTGGGTTTCCACCTGGACCGACGGTTGACATGGAAGAATCACATTACGCAAAAAAGAGATGAGATCAACATCAAATACAGATCTTGTACTGGCTCATGGGCAGTATTATCAGTGGACAACAAACTTTTTCAAATTTACAACTCCATTTTGAAGCCCATCTGGACATATGGTCTCCAATTGTGGGGAGTAGCCAGTAAAAGTAACATCAACTGCCTTCAAAGAGTGCAAAACAGTATATTGAGAGCCATTGTCAATGCGCCATGGTTTACTAAGAACGAAGATGTTCATGAATATCTGAACATGCCGACGGTTGCATTGCAACAGAGATACTGCGCTATAAAAAACAACATGCTCAGCATGTTAACCGATTTTGAAAATTCTTTTTTGATTTGAAAGGGTACACTGCCCGTTTGGTCCCATTGTCACCAGATCAGGATTTGATTACTTCTTAGTGTACTTTGAAGTCGGTTTAAGTTTTTTGTAAAACAGTTCAATTATTTAACCTAGCATAGGGTAAATTCTCGGACATATGTTTCCCGAATGTTTCTTTAGGGTAACAGATCGGAATAACCGCTAGAATGTCACAATACAGAGTTATTTGCAACAAAGATCTATGTTTGATAACTTCAATAACCATGAAAAATTACTAATTAAAGGTTTGTACACATTCTATGGTGCTAGAAAAGCTAGATTAATTTACTATAAGTATTGACTTTAAGTACTGACATATCAGCATAAAAAAATTACAGGAGATATCCGTAATACTATTCTATTGAATCCTGTCATTTAATATCTTAAAAAAAGTTCAAAAGTGCTATTTAAACTAATACTTGTAGAATGTATAGTACATAATAAATCACCTATAGGTATATCTAATTGAAAAACACTTATATTGCTTGATGGATAAGCTTATTACAGTAACTAAATTCCTCTCCATCCAAAAATAATCTGGTAGATCTAAGAGCTCTTCTTAGCTATAATATTTTTCATTGAACATTATTCAAGTTTTATTGTGTCTTATTTACTGTTTTTTAGTGTACAATAAAGAATCTTATGTATTTTGCAACCTATATATGTATATATAAAACGTCGTGTTAGTAACACCATTTATAACTCGAGAAAGGCTGGACCGATTTTCATGATCGTTGATTTGTTAGATTTGTCTCTGCCGCGATTAGCAGAATAACTAAAAAAGGGTAGGGTAGGACACCACCTCTGAATGAAGCCGAGCCTGGCAGCTAGTATTTAAAAGAATTCAACAAGGTTTTACAACACTTACAGTAAAATATTTGCTAATTGCTGGTTAGGGGTGATCAAATCTTAAATGCATGGGTAAAAGTTAGCACAAATATTTTTATTTTTGCAGGCTCCTGTGTACCGTGCCATAAAATTATCTGGAATTAAATGCGCATCAAGTAAGTTCTATATCATTCACATTGGCTGTCACTGTCCTCTGTATACAGTGTGTTAGATTTTGTTGTATTACATTACACGCCACTAAAATATCGCTAGTCCGAGACCAAACACACTGTATAAGGTAAAGGGTTTTTTTTTTTGATATTTTTTTGATAGATTATCTACCAGGCGCAAGTCGCACTCCCGCATGGAGAGTTCCGTACAATAATAACACCCAAATGCAACAAATTAGAATACGAAACAAATTCTGTCAAATTTATTTAAGATTTTATAATACTAGTAAGGATTTAAAAGGTATTTAGATTGATTGAAGCCCTCAATATCTGCTGGAGTGAATACCGCCCCGTTGTGTACATATTAGCTAGAACTAAATATAATAATGTATATCTTATGTAATACTTATTTATGAATACTTTACCTTACAGAGTTATTGCAGGTGCCTATTGAGAGTTTTACGAACGAGCAAAAGGTTACACCTAAAATCGAGCCATCCGAAACGATAGAGATTGAAGTAAGTATTTGTTGTTAATTTTATTATTATTTAATAGCTTCCGCCCGTGTTTCGGATATGTTATGTTATATTTTCCCTGGATAAAATATGTCAGGGTATACTCCAATCAGGCATTTACCTCCACTTGATATAGTATGTACAGTTGAGGACAGAAATATGTATACACCTTGTGAAAATTCAACAACGATTTTCTCTTTAATTCGATTGATTAACAAGGTCTGCTTAGTTTGGGATTAATAACCGTGTGTGAGGAATGTCCCAGGATATTTATTTTTATTTATTATTGAAATTATGAGATATTATGCAGGCAGAATCTTGTAACATTTTATTTATATTATATATATTTAATTTATTTTTTACTAATATACCGGTAGATACAACTAGCTCTTTGAATTCGTCACCGATAGATGCTGAATTGTTATTAAAATCCAATGTGTCTGAGTGCTGTGAATTATTTAAGTTTAGGCACATTACACCTTACGACATAGTCAAAACATTTAAAACCCTGAAACTTAAACGCACCGGGGACTTATGGGATATATCCGTGACTGTTTTGCAGGGTATCATTGATGACATTGCTCCCCATCTAGCTTTAGTATTTAATAAATGCGTAGATTTTGGCCAATTTCCAGATTTAATGAAATATAGCAAAGTTATACCTTTGTTCAAGGCGGGAGATCCCAGTGATCCTACTAATTATAGGCCAGTTTCCATTTTGCCAGCTTTGAGTAAAGTATTTGAAAAGATTATTTTAACGCAATTACTCGCTCACTTTAATTTGAATAAACTATTACATAGTGAGCAGTATGGGTTTACAAAGGGTCGTTCAACTGTTGATGCCGGGGTAGCACTTTTAAGAAATATTTTTAACGCTTGGGAGAACTCACAGAATGTTATTGGAGTCTTCTGTGATCTATCTAAAGCCTTTGATTGTGTTGATCACCAGACACTCATACGTAAACTAAATTATTATGGGGTTAGGGGTGCAGCACTTGATTTGATGAAGTCGTATCTCGGGGAAAGAATTCAAAGTGTTGATGTCAATCGTATTAAATCATCTGGTTCTCCTGTGCATATGGGGGTGCCGCAGGGCTCTATTTTAGGTCCTTTTCTATTTTTAATTTATATTAATGATCTTCCTTTTTATATCAAAAATACCTGTGGAATTGTACTGTTTGCTGACGATACCTCACTGATTTTTAGTGATGATAGACTGAAATCTAATTTTGACGATGTAAACGGTGCATTATCTCGGGTATTAAATTGGTTTACTGTAAATAATCTAGTTTTAAATGCAAAGAAAACTAAATGTATTAAATTTGCGCTACCAAATGTTAAAAAAGTAGGCTGTAATTTAATGATAAATAATGAACCTTTAGGTCTTGTTGAATCATCAGTGTTCTTAGGGATTACTTTAGACTCGAAACTTCAATGGGGCAGCCAAATAGCATGTCTTTCGGGAAAGCTCAGTTCAGCTGCTTATGCAGTTAGAAAAATTAGACAGCTAACAGACGTAGACACAGCTCGATTAGTTTATTTTAGTTATTTTCATAGTGTTATGTCCTATGGCATTTTACTTTGGGGTAAAGCTGCTGATATAGAAACCATTTTTATTTTGCAAAAAAAAGCAGTGCGAGCTATTTATAATATGAGTTCTCGAGCTTCCCTCAGAGATAAGTTTAAAAATATAGGTATCCTTACAGTAGCATCGCAGTATATTTATGCAAACATATTATTTGTACATCAGAATATTAATCTTTTTGTAAAAAAAAGTGACGTGCACTCTTTTAATACTAGAAATAAGCATAAACTTTTGACCTCTTCTTATAGACTCCAAAAAGTGCAAGGTTCATTTTTAGGACTGAGTGTACAATTTTATAATAAGATCCCTAATGAAATTTTAAATTTACCGTCACTAAAGTTTAAGAAACGTATAAAGGCCGCTTTAGTACAGAAGGCTTACTACAATATTAAAGAATATTTAAATGATAAAAATGCGTGGTTGTAGCGCTCGCTCTCGCAGGAAACATCTGATGTAATAAATTTAAGTTTGTTTTTGAAAAGAGTAATTGCTGAGTTTATTGCCGGCTCTTCTCAGCAAAATCAACCTTCCGAACCGTGCATTAGTGCATTAGAGTTTGACTATTCATAAGTGCCTGTGAAGGCCTATTTGAATGAATAAATTATTTCATTTCATTTCATTTCATTTCATTTATGTATTTTTATGTATATTAAGTATGCAAGGTAGTACATATATGTATTATATTATATCAGTTATCTGGTTTCCATAGTACAAGCTCTGCTTAGTTTGGGATCTGATGACCGTGTGTGAGGAATGTCCCAGGATATGACCATATACTATTTGTGTATTTTTTCTACATTGGAATGTATACAGTGCGAGAAAATTGCGTTTGAATTTCACAATGTTTATACATAATTATGTCCTTGAAACGATGTATTTTTGTCGACAAGTGTGTATTTTTTTTGTTCTGCTTTGTATGAGAAGTTTGTATTCTTATTAGTAATTTCAGTTAGTTATTGGTGCCGATTCTGTTGTAAATCGCACTAAACTAATTTTAGTCACATCTCATCTCTTTCTTACGAACATGATTGAAAAAGGATAGAACATATTTTAAGTTGTCAAATTAATCTTTGCCGTCTTATTTTGCGTGTATTAAGGCGTAACCGCGATAGATGGCGACTAAAATTATATTGAAAACAAGCATTGGACTAATTTGACAGGACTAAATTTCTTACATCCTTTTCTTATGTTCTTTGTTAGAAAGAGACATAGTGACATTAAAATTAGTTTAGTTGTGAACAACAGAATCAGGGCCATTATTTGCATTTTATTCTTCTATACAAATATGTAAAGAATCTTGAAGTGTCTGTTTGTAACCTCAAAATAACTAAAATCTTTTTATTGTATGCATATGAAAGTATATAGGTACGATACACAGATAATACGATACTTAAACTAAATAAAAACAATTTAAATGTTTGTCTTTTTGTTCCGGTTAATCTCCGAAACTTTGACTAGCAGATAGTTTATGTTTTAAGGAGTAACTTAGGCTACTTTTAATTCATAAAAGAAAATATAAAAATTAGGGGTACACGCAAAAAAAAAAAACACACGCCGGGTGAAACCGCGGGGGTCAGCTTGTTGGCTATAAATGTAAATCTAATGTTGATCATCTTTTTACATTATTGAATGGAATTTGCAAACGCAGTGAACTGAACAATGCTTATTAAATATGTGGTAAATAGGTACCCAATAGAAACCTAAACCCATAGGTACATTCTCTATTTATGAATTTTAAGAATTAAGCTTCGATGAACTAATACATATATAATTAATTGTTTATAGGTGGAACCAAAACAGCTTACAGAACTAAAGTATATCCATACTGTGCCAGAATTAGTATCTGTTCAATACAAGGCTGATAGTCCGTTGAAAACTGCAAGCATAGCTAACAACTTATCTACTACAATGTCCCACGCCTCTCGGCGAAGACATGATTCTGATAATGACCCGCCAGCAGAATAGTAAGTACAGCTTAACCAATTTGTATGTACATATTCCAGTCTATAATATAATAATAATAATCGTTAATTTAAAACAGAATAGCAACATAAAATTAGTGTTGTTATGGTCGGCGACAAGCGACCCAGGAGCGGTAGTACAAAGTATATATTCCCGAAAAATGGACTTAATTCCATTAAATACTGTAAATATGTTGAGAAATACCTTATTCAATTTGAAATAAAATTACCGCAAAGTATGGTTACCAGGCACGTGCACAGACTAGAGCTAGGCACAAGCCGCCATCGCCCCACCCCTTTACTCCCTCGTACTCCCGTTGAGTATTATGTCTACACTTTAGCTTATTACATGATTTTCAAATTTTTTATTTTATTTTTATTATTAAAAAAAAAAAAAAAAAAAATTTTATAATTTTTTTAACACCAGTTTCATTTGTATTATCGACCCTGAGTCGCTCGTCGCTGACCAAAACAACGACCTGTGTACGATACACACATAATACGATATTTTCTACACACATAATTAAATATTCTATTATAAATCTGTTTAAAAACCAATAGCTGTGTAATATATGTACTCCTTAATTAGAACAGCTACCGTCAACTGCCCTAACATTTCACGGATTTCAATTTTTTCTGTCTTTGTAGTAGAATAAAACCATGAATGTATGCCTTCGACCGGGTTATTTTCCATTTTGAGTAAGTAAACCATATAAATTATATTAATTTTAGGGATATTTTAAAATTCAGGCAAAGTTATGGTTCATATTCCTAACATTGCCTACTGTACTTATTCAAAAATAAATATACGCTCTGGATCCTCCGGCAATCTAAAATGTAACTAAATTCCTGAAGCATATGGTCCTATTTCGAAGAATATAATTTGAAGTTATTTAGTAGGTTAAATTGCTATAGGCAATGTTTGGACACGTTTTTCGTCTATCTCCATACATTAGCCAAAAATTTGTAGGGTTGTCTCCTTAGAAATAATAGTATACAAATATAAACCATTTTTTTAACTATTTTATTTAACACGTTGGTTCTCGCGAGGGACGCGCGTCCTATTATAACAATCGATGTCATTGTTTTATTTTTAACCGCGAGCCAACCAGTTCATAATATTCAGTAATTAAAAGTCATATTTATTTCAAGTATTCAGAAATTAAATAAAAAGGTAACAAGAAAAGTAATATCAGTCAAAAAGCAAGAATATCCCCAGTTAAATTAAATAATAAATAAAAAGTTCTACGTGTAATTCAGATAACATTTTTGTTTTACGGTGGTTTAATGGAAACTTGGCTAAAGGATGTTTATTGTAATTCTATTCGTATAAACGGGCCGGTTTTATTAAACCGGCTATTTTTTTTTCATCAACTGATGACAATTTTGTAGGACATCCAATTTTTGGGTGTTTTTTTTTTCACCTTATTTAAAATTGTGCGGTGAGGAATTCCAAATTGTTTCTCAGCTTCATATGAAGTTAAATTTTATTTTCTACTAATCCTACTGCTACGTTTAATAAACTTTCTTTATGGACCTATTACGGCTCATGAGATACAGAGGGACGGACAGCGGAGGCTTATGAATAGGGTCCCGTTGGATAAGTTAGGTGATTATCTAGTTAAAAATAATAACAAGTGTGTCAACCCTAGCCTAGGCAATGATTGGCATATTTGTTCGAAAATTATGCCAATCTTTGCCTACGCTAGTTTTTCTCAATAAATATTTGTGTATTTCAATCATTTATAATAATAAAATATAGAACTATCAGTATATTATTCAAATGATACAAAATATGTTAGAATTTAGACATATTTGAATGACCGTTTTCCCAATGGAGTACAGCATGGGGTTCTTCAAAAAGGGCGTGAAGAGATTTCTTCAGGGTCGGCAACGCGCGAGTGATGCCCCTGGTGTTGCAAGCGTCCATAGGCTACGGTAACTGCTTACCATCAGGCGGGCCGTACGCTTGTTTGCCAAAAAAAAAAACTTTCATTAAAAGTTATTCCCCAACTCTCGTTATCGCCTTTAAACGCTTCGGTTTAACACACTTCTGTCAAAAATCTTTACACTGTACGAACTTAACGGCACCAATTTTGGGTTGCCAGATAATAATCTAATAATATATATAAAATGCTTTTGTGAGTACGTAAATACGCAGTTTTCTCAATCACCACCAACCCCAATCAACTTCCCGTTGGGGTGGTAAATACCCCTTGGTCTCCAGGTGGTAGTAAGGGAGTTTGGTCGCGGTGGGTGGAAGGGGGTGGTTGTGGGTGGCGAAAAAGTTAAAACATATATTGCTGTCCTTTTCTAACGCATGAGGACTTCTGAAAAGTTATCAAAATTTCTGGAATGGTCTAGAAAGTTCCAAAATGTGTAAAACGGTTATAATCGATCTGGAATTTTCTAGAAAGTTCAACAAATATCTGGAATGATCTAGAAAATTCTAGAGTGAATGCAAACTATTATAATCGATATAGAATGTTTGAGAAAGTTCTACAAATTTCTGGCTTCATCTAGAAAGTTCCAAAAAGTCCAAAACTGTTACTATCGAGTTAGAATGTTCGAGAACGTTCTAGAAATTTCCCAAATGATCTGGAAAGTTTTAAGTTGAGTGCAATTGATTATGATCGTAGAATGTAAGAAAAATTTCTTGAATGATCTAGAAAGTTCCAAAATGAGTAAAACGGTTATAATTGATCTGGAATGTTCTAGAAAGTTCTAGACATATCTGGAATGATCTAGAATGAATGCAAACTATTATAATCGATATAGAATGTTTGAGAAAGTTCTACAAATTTCTGGCTTAATTTAGAAAGTTCCAAAATGTCCAAAACTATTCTTATCGAGTTACAATGTTCGAGAACGTTCCAGAATTTTTCCGAATAATCTGGAAAGTTCCAAAATGAGTGCAATTTAGAATGATCGATTTAGAATGATCGAGAAAGTTCTAGAAATTATCCGAATGATCTGGAATGTTTCAAAATGAGTGCAATTGATTATGGTAGATTTAGCGATGTATTTTAACCCGAGCAACGCCGGGATTTGCTGCTAGTTCTAAATATATATTTAAGTTCCTTTAGCCAACTTAATAAAACGAATAAGATATTACAGTATTACCCAACATATATGGCGCGTCGTGAATCTTCGTTCGCACAGAAAAGAAAGTATGGCCCCGAAGATTAACGAAAGAATGCTTAAAACATACAATCAACCTTACAAAACTACTATAAGGTTCATAATACACTGCAGCTGTTAGTTCCGTCTCACTCGCAAGTCACGTGCGGAGGGCGTGATTTGACCATTACACTTCGTGCCAATTTTATCGGGCCACCAGTTTTCATCAAATATTATATTTAATTAGAAATACAGGTTATTAAAATGTATTTGATTTATTAAATAAACAGATAGGTATTTATTTAGTAAACAATAGAAAAATTTAATCTAAAGGCCGCACTCCTGCTATCCCAATATCACTGAGCGTCGCTACTATTACCATCATCACTATCACGACGGAACTATCCGATGAGGATGATGTATCTTCGTTGGTGCCTTTTTGAAAAACTAATTTAAACCCAAAGAATTTAAAACGTCCAAAAGAATAGTCGTCTCTATGGGAACATGAAATAAACAAGCCGAGAATTGACAGTATTTGTAAATTAAAAAAAATCAAATGTCAGTAAATTTCTGTTACTTTTATCGTGTTCTATGTTAGTCTATACAATAAAGAATATTTCATTCATTCATTCATTCATTATTTGACAGAATGTGTATTTTTTTTTTGTTAATTTGTTCGGTATTTTGAGCATAGAGGTATCATAAGAAACCTCCTCATTAGAACAAAAATAATCAGTAGGTACAATACTCGATATCATTTTTTAATAATCCTTAACCAAAATGTGGAAAAAAAAACATGTGGCAGTGACAGCCGTGCGCAGTACGAGAGCATTTTTTTCAGGAGCCCCTCAAGCAGAGTGATATTAAATGTCATGCTTTAATAAGGCGGACTATCCATCTGGGTAATCTGGGCACGATGCCTATGAAAATCTTTGTTTAAACCATAAAAAAGAAAACACTTTTGTTGCCACTAAGTGTATTTTTGCCCCAGAAGTATGGCGGCTGACCAGGGTTGGATTCAGACCCTCAGAAAATTATTGTCTATGAAAAATAAAACTATACTATTTGTCGAAAATTATACTACGTTTCGCTATTCGTCGATTTTGTTATTAATTGAAATAAAAATGCATTTATAATAATAATTTATAATATGTAACCATGGATACGCAAGTAAACAGTAGCCTGATTCTCGTAACAAAACGTCAACGACTTCTAAACGATTTTACAATTGAATTGAAATCGAAACTGCTTTTCGTATTCTCGTAACACTAATTTAGTATCCTGGCATTTCGCGTAGTATCCCGGCATGACGATACTATATACCTACTACGCATCATAAAATAATGGTACAAATAGTATAATTTATACTACTAAACACAACCCTGCGGCTGACTGACATGCCACGCGGCGCGCGCTAACATGGCGGCAGCTGCCGACCAATAGCGGTACACGAAAAAGAAGCGCGGTGCGTGGAGCGTGCCGATTGGTCAATAGCATTTCCCGCGCTTTGAAAATGTATCTTCTACGCAGGTACATCGGTAAGCCATATTAGTTGGGTATTACTGTACTTGTTTTTCATTTTAGGCAAAGATTAGACGCGAGGCAAAATTAGGGCAGTTGACGGTACTAAGACTATTACACCCTCCAAATTTCGTTTAGGCTCTTTAGCAAATTGTCGACATTTACGAATTTATAAAAACAAAATATAAATTATAAGTAGAGGATAACAGATATGGCCGTATCATGATTATCAGCTTGAATAATGATCATTGTGCCCTCATATCTATTATTTGCAATATATTTTTTATTCTAACCTTAAAAACAAACACTTGTTTATAAGTATTATTTATATAATGTATTATATAAATAATACTAAGTAGTATTTAGTATAATTTGTTGGCGCGTGAATATTTTGACGGAAAACACACTTGTTCACAATAAATTAAAATCTGCACATTGAATTCATCAATTAACCCCATCCAAAACTAAGATTTTATCCATTACTTTATAATATCATTTATTAATTATTATGGCGCCGCATTCAGTGTGGCATCGAAAATTGAAAACTGCCGGTTTTGTTTTCTTAAATGATAACAAGTTTATTATAATAATACGAGTGAAAACATCTTCTGGTTTATTTCTGCTAGGAGTCTATGGGAACGCTATAAAAAAACCCGAAACATAACTACTCGCTTTTGATATAAACTTACTACACAGCATTGAATAATTTCTATAACTTTCCTATGCTAACAAGTTAACCGGCGTTACTGAATGTCAGTTAAAACTATTGTGTTAATTTTTAGCACCACTAAGAGGCGTAAGCACGCCGACAAAGTTGGGAAAGGTCTGAGACACTTCTCTATGAAAGTATGTGAAAAAGTCAGGACCAAAGGTTTCACCTCATATAATGAAGTTGCTGATGAATTAGTACTGGAATTTGCAGCTGGAATGCACGGTTCTGCAGATAGCCAAGTATGTTATAAAATTTGAATAATAATAATATAATATATAAATAAATAAACAATAATATCTTGGGATCAATGTACCAATCAGGCACCTATGAGTGAAACCCGACTGCCAATTACAAGGAACCGTGAGGACATGACTAGAAGGCCTTGAATCAGAGTAGGAAAACGCGAATAAGGATATGGCTTATGAACATATGACCTATTTACAAATGCACTATCATAAGATTTTCAGTGGAATCATAATCCAATTTAAGTAGCCATTTGCGAAGAATCTCTTTGACTTGAAATCTTGTGTGGTTGACGATTATCAAAAAATTTACTTAAAGAAATATAAGTCTGTTTTTTCCTCGCAAGTGTGTTGAAAAACGTATGACACGCGTGTGCATAGATCATTCATTACACTCTCGGCTTCCATATTGCGTTCGCCTACGTCTCACGCGCTTAATACCGTCTTGTCTGTAATGACCAACTTTGCACACATGTATCACAATGTACTATTATCCATCCCATAATTTTAATATTTAATAGACCTTAAAATCAAAGCCTAAAATTGCAATAGATTAATCAATAAACAAAATAAAAACGGTGCTTTGTTATTAATGAAATACAGATTAACTTAACATTGCAGCAATATGATCAAAAGAACATTCGCCGAAGAGTTTATGATGCACTTAATGTGCTCATGGCTATGAATATAATATCGAAAGAGAAGAAAGAAATTCGATGGCTCGGACTCCCTACCAACAGTGTGCAGGAGTGCTCAGCCTTAGAGAACGAGAAACAAACTAAATTAGAACAAATACAAAAGAAAACTCAACAGTTACAAGAACTTATATTGCAGGTGAGGGAAACGTATATTATCCTACTTCCTTCTTATAATAAATGCGAAGGTGAGTTTGTTAAATTAATTTCGAGCACCCTCGATCGTGCCTCTAAATATCTTTGGTTGGATCACTTTATCACTTACCTTAAGGAGGGCCTACTAATATTATAAACGCGAAAGTTTGTTTTTTTTACTGTTTACGGGCCTGTGTTTGACCGCAATCTCACCATGGTAAGTGATGATGCAGCCGAAGGTGGTAAGCCCACAAAGCCTAGAAGGAACTAGCTCTCAAGTGCACCTATCGGAACATACTGAAACGTGTTTGGCGACAGATTTTCAACTTGAGGAACAACAAAGTACCCTACCACCGTGCTATGGTTTCCTCACGATGTTTTTCCTTCACCGAAGGATTCGAACCCGGGACCTTCGTCTCGGTATCCGACGTCACTACCACTGAGCTATCATCGCCTTGTGAGGATGTATGAGTGTTTGTTACTCTTTCACGTAAAAAATACTGAAACCAGGGATCGGAAACTAGTCAACTATAAGTAATAATTGAATTTCTTAATGAACATTGTTAACCCTAGTTACAAAACAACTTATTATATTATACAACCATGATTATTTTCTGTTAATTTCAGCACATCTCATTTAAGAGTTTGATTGAAAGAAATAAAGAAGCTGAAAACAAAGGTGTGAAACCGTCGCCGTCATCAGCTATACATCTGCCATTTATTGTTGTGAATACTAGTGACAAAGCACTAATCGACTGCAGTATTTCTAATGACAAGTTAGTTAAATCCGTTAATAATAATAATAAAATACCGTTATTTTTATTTAATTGATTGGCTACGGTTACATCTTACCATAAGGTGGCCGTACGCTTCAATTCAATTCAATTCAATTCAATTCAATTCAATTTATTTGTAAAAATTTGCACTTATTATTACATACAGGTCTTAAATTAATGTTCGGACAAGCAAATTTTGCCACCAGGGCGTACAAATACAACATAATTATCACTAAGTAAACAAAAAAAAAGGACATTATATTCTAGAATTTCAAAAAATTTGCATTTATCATTTATATATTAATCAATATTATAATATCACCCATTATCACACAAAATACATTATTAGTTACAAGAAATTAACATATATTAGATTAGTACTTATAAATCATAAATTAATCATAATTCTGCCAACGGAGTGGTATTTTAAAAAATATTTTATATACTAATAGTACTAATTCATTATTTCAGGACAGAATACATGTTTAATTTTAATAAAAGGTTCCAAATTCATGATGACATAGATATATTAAAACGAATGGGGCTTCTTTTTGGTAAATATCTACAAATATATATTTTGTAACTTATTACGTTATATTAGAACCAGTCTTACTTTATGTCTTTACTTTTACAGGTTTAGATAAGGGTGAATGTTCAGAAGAAGACATTGAGAGAGCGAAAAGCATGGTTCCAAAATCGTTGGAAAACTATGTAGAAGGTAAGAAATATTCTCAGTATTATGGCAAGCAAGAGAAAATAAATCCTTTCCAAATAAATAAAAAACACATGATGCATAGTGGACACGTTTGATCATCCATATTCATAATTTAAATATTTACTGGACCTAAACAATGCATATGTCACCGTATTTTTGTGAAAACAGATAGTTTATATATTGTGAACTGTACCATATTGCTTAAAATATAACGTATTCATTTTCGATAGTTTATAATCTAACGTTGTTAAACCGTCATATTGGGAACCGTCCCTGATTGGTCAGTCTTGGCGATAGTTCGTTCTATATTCATAGAGTTAGAAAACAAACATAGGAGTTAAATAAAAGAAATGCACATTTAATTGATTGAGATCAAAATTAAATATGTATTTTTTAACAAACTTTAAAAACAATCAACTACTTTACGTATCGCCAAAGATGGTGGCGCGGGACACATGACGTTTAACCAATCGGCGCGCAAGGTGCGCTCAATTATGATGCCAGTTTACAATATGACGGTTTGTCATGGATATATTATAAACTATAGGAGATTAATACGTTATATTGTAAGCAGTATGAATAGTATGATACAGTTCAAAATTTATAGGGAATTAACGAGCAATGCGCTTTTAATTCTGGTCGTATATTTTTTTATTTTTTTACTGTTTATAGGCCTGTGTTTGACCGCAATCTCACCATGGTAAGTGATGATGCGGCCGATGGTGGTAAGCACACATAGCCTAGAAGGAACTGGCTCTCAAGTGCAGCTGTCGGAACACACCGAATGGTGCTTGGCGACAGATTTTCAACTTGAGGGTGGTAGCCAGCCAGGTGGGTACTACAAAGTACCCTACCACCGTGCTATGGTTTCCTCACGATGTTTTCCTTCACCGAAAGCTCAAGCTCATTGTAGGAATCGAACCCGGGACCTTCGTCTCGGTATCCGACGTCTCTACCACTGAGCTATCATCGCCTTAAAATATATATTTTCAGAAATGGGACGTGGAGTGATTACTAAACTAACTACAATGTTAGAAGAGGAGGATATAGACGATGATGGTGGGGATGAGGAGGAGGTTCTCGAGGGTGAGGGTGAGGGAGACGCGGAGGAGGAGCGTTCGGGCGAGGGTGAGGGCGAGGGAGACGCTGACGGCAACGAGTACAGCGACGACAGCAGCGACGTAGACGTGTAGCGTTACCGATACTTACAAACAATATCACGCCTCATTATTATTGTGTTAATATAATAGTACATTATGATACAAGTGTGCTAAGTTGGTCATTACAACCAGGCGGTATCAGGGTCTGTTCACAGTCCGGCTCGGAGAGTAGAGCATATTTTGATACGCGTCTAAATAGACTTTAGGATCATTGAAATAAGGTTTATTTTTACATTGAATGCTGGAGAGCGGACCTAAAGCGCTAACAAAAGAAGTGAAATAAGGGCGTCGGATTAGGTAATGATCAATGCACACGCGTTTCATATGTTTTTCAACACACTTGCAAGGAAAAAAGCAGACTTGTATTACGTGAAGTTGATTTTTTGATAATAATCAACCACTCAACAAATATTTGTGGAAAATGGCGCGCAGGTTTTTTTTTGTTTTGAATGCGCTGTCATAACTAACTGTTTAAACCGATTCAATTAAGAATGCTTCGTCTAAATAAATACAACTTACAGAGATGTATAAACTTAACATAATCGGGATTATATCATAAAACACGAGTGCGGTAATGAAAAGTAAAAATCACTTCGTGTGTAATACTGCATTATGAACTTAAAAGCCGTGCAATAACAATCACGAGCAAGTGTGTTGAAAATACATTTTCATATGAATGTTACACAACAATTAAGTTTATGTAATACACCACTCGAGCTCAAATCAATGTACAGTCGAGGACATAAATATGTATACATTTTTGAAATTCAAAGGCGTTTTTCTCCCATTGTACATTCAAATTAGGAGTGGGCGTTGAATGAACGAACCGTTTTTTAGACTGTTTACTAGGCGTCAACCGTTCGACTGGTTTACGGTTCACAGATAAACTAGTTTACTCATGAACGACATTACATGCTTCGACTTGATTTCGCCTAGTCCACGCACGACGCGACGGAACGAGTGATTACGAAGATTGCCGAAGCAATGCGACGATCCTGCGGTCCAGCGTTGCCAGATTTTTTTTCGGGATTTTGTAACTTTTTGAGGCAAAAAAGCGGGACATACTAAAAATACCGGCTAAGTGCGAGTCGGGACTCACTCACCGAAGGGTTCCGTAAAAACTTGTAGGTATGTAAATAGTTCATTGATCACGGGAATAGTCTCGAATATTTTTCCCTTTTTTTACCCAACTGACACGGAAGGAGGGTTATGTTTTTTGAGTGTTTCGATTATGTTTTAATATGGCTTTTTTTTTGTGATGTAACTACACGCTTTTCGGATTTCTTCCTTTACTTGTGCTGCATGGAATTGCTTCTTGCCTTATGATTCTAGGTCAACGGGTATATTATAGGTTATTAGGTTAGGGTTTTGATGCCCTTGCGAGCGTCAAAATATGCGGCATATACTTACGGCCGTATCTTTTGATTGCGTAGACTCAGAAGTTTGATTTTTGTATGTCACAGTTACATTTACCGCACTTGGCGGTTCTCCTTAAAGACCACTGCGGTGTTTAAGACGCGTCTCGGGTAAGATGGTGTCATTTCTGTGCAGTGGTGTCTTTATAATTTGCCACTTCTACGTCGAAAGATGATTTCACCGTCGAGTAATCCTCGAAAAGCGGGACTGAGCCTGTCCCGCGCAGGACATTTAATTTTGGGCTAAAAATCGGGACGTCCCGCCAAAATCAGGACGTCTGACAATCCTGGTGCGGTCCAAAGAATTTGGTATGGTGCGGTCCGCTTGTTATTGTTTCTCTCTCTTTCTCATGTAGAAACGAACACGTTCATTTCATCATGTGAATGCTGTTAAATGTAAATAGACTCTATAACAAAGTAATAGATACGAATTTATACTTATACGATCTTTAATTATTCTTATTCTTACTTCAGAAATAAATAAAAAACTGATTTTGAACAGTGTATAAAAATAGTGTAGTCTGTGTTTAACTGGTTATTTTAGTGTAAATATTAATAATGTGGGTTCGTAAAAACAGCAGTGTTATTTAGCACCAATTTACAAATAGAACCTATAAAGCAACATGCAAAGACACCTATTTTATGTTTGAATCATCAACTGCAAATTTAATAATTTTTATGTAGGTAGTAACGCAATAAATATTTTGATTTGATTTGATTTAAAAAGTAATTTAAGGAGAAAACATCCTTCAGTTTATTTATCGGTGTTTGGAGGTGATGACCAGTCCGGTCTTCCATCCAAAGGGAACATTTCAATTCGCAGGTATAATTTGTTGACTGATAGTTGATTAGTAAACAAGTTATTATTAATTAAACGACATATTCCGATCGTTCACTAAACTGCGGAATGCTATTCAGTCTATGATAAACCAGTCGAAGATTAAACTATTTTATGAACTAGTTTATCATAGACGGTAAACCAGTCTAGTTTCATCGACTGTAAAAACGTCGACGACCCACTACTAATTCAAATATTGAAATATTACACAAATCTAATAGTAATATGTTAAAAGACTCTGTTCTGCCTGCTGTAAGTTCTGCCTGCATAATATCTCGTAATTTCAATCAGTAGTTTAAGAGAAAATCGTTGTTTTATGACACTAAGTGTATACATATTTATGTCCACGTCTGTACGTACATACACTCTAACATCATTTAATATTAGATCTCGCCAACTTTATAAGCAATGCTGTGGCCCTATTCACTTAACAAAACTTCATCGGTGTCGTAGCTATTGGCGTATCTAGGTTTTTTTCCAAAAGGGGCATGGGCCCTTTAGCCGATGCAATAAACACGAAAGTTATTATGGGCGACCGTTCTGGGGTGGGCACGGCCCACTCGCGGTGAATCGGGCCATTGGTCTGTTTATTATAAGAAGTCCATTATGAAGTTTATGAATGTATGACATTCTAGTCTAGATGGATGTTGTAAGGGTCCTAAATGAGCCCATTGTAGCAGGGCACAATAACCACCAACAAAATCTGTTTTATCACATTCGGTGATTCGGTATCATCTAAGAAAATGAAGAGCAGAATTTTCAAAGTAGTAAGAATTAAGGTTTTTGTACAATTTCTTGTATACGCCATACATATTGATTAGAATGGAGAAATCTAAATTACTTTACCTATAAAAAAAAATGTACGTACTTACACCTTAACAAAATTTAAGATAAATTTATGATAACACATCCACTGACTTTCCATAGCTTTTAAACTACACCGAATGCAGTTTGCAGTGCATCTAAATCGAGTTTATAATGTGGAGGAGGTATTTTCCTGAAACATATTTTGCATTAAATTTCGAAGTAAAAAAGTGTATATTTAATAAGATAATAATTGAGGATGTATTCCATAAACTCTCCAGGTATGATTTAAGTTGTTATTATTTAGGTGTATAAATAAACTACCTACTGCGCATTTATTTTCGCAAAAAAAATAAACATTGAATTACACATAATAAAAAGACGTCGATTACTATGTTCTAATATGTTTCCAGTTAGAAATCTCGATTTGACCAATTTAAAGATACAAGGTTGAGTGAAATAAATAATAATTCTATCTAATATCTAAACTTTTTTTTCCTAGAAATATATCCTGAAAAACTATGTACATCTATCTACATGGTATACACTTTTATTGGTCTCAGAACCCTACGGCCCATGACTTAGTTCTTTGTTATGATAGTGTAGTGAATCAAAATACCATTCCTTGAATTTGTAGTTTAATCGTTTCAGAGTTATTACACAGAAGATAATATATCGATGCATTAGGGCCATTGAGATCTTTGTAACTAGGGAGCTTTAGAGAAACCATTAGAAGATAAACATTTTGTAGTAGTCTGTAATCTTGTTATGAATTTGGCAGGTATGGTACGATAAACATTCTGATTTTAAACTAAGCGCAGAGCTTGTATTATGAAAACCAGATAACTGATTGATATAGGTACATACTCCTTTTTAGGGTTCCGAACCAAAAAGGTAAAAAGGAACTCTTATGGTGTCACTCCGTCCACCGTGCGCCAACCACTAATGCTATTGATTTAATTTGGAATAGTTATAAATATTGCTAATGAAAATTTTCAAGAAATAATAATAATAAAATTTATTTATTTCTCCCACAATAAGTTACAAATATAATACAATAGCTACATTAAGACAACAAAATACTTAAATTGCGGGAGACTGGTGCCTAAACTAGGCAGAGCCTGTATTTCAGGACACCAGGTCTCCACCCCACGGTTGATGTAAACATTTTTTTTTAAATCTCAAGTAAATTTACTAAAACAAGAAAGGTATGTGGGATAACATGACAATTTGTACACACGGCCACAGATCAAGCTCGACACCCTATATAACCATAACTACGCTACAGTCAATATACAAATACTCTAGAAAGGGATAGTGCAGGCAGACGTGGCCGGGCGGTGGTAGCGGCATGGGGGGGAGGGGACGGGGCGGTGTTAGCGGCACTTGCGCCGGCGCCGGCACCGGGCGGTGTTGTGCTTGGCGCTTACACACACAGAGGCGCACTTTTTTTTGCATTGTTTACTTTTGCAAGTTTTCTGTATTGGTTGCGTATTAGTATTTTGTATTGATGATTATTTTTTAATGCAAATATTTAAATCTATGTGATAGGTATCTATTTTCATTTTAAGTAGGTAACTCATATTTTTATGTTTTGTTAGTCAAAAATTGCATATACTATTAAATAACTAGGTTTAATTGTTAATTCCTCCCAAAGACTGATTCATTTCTAAGTCATGATTATTATTATCTAATTACACAAATAGGTATATTATAGTAGCTTTCCCCACGGTATCACCCGTGTTCCCGGGATAAAATGTAGCCTATTTCTTTCTTCATACTATAGGCTATCTGCGTGCCAAATTTCATAGCGATCGGTTGAGTAGTTAAGGCGTGAAAGCGTAACAAACAAACTCACATTCGCATTTATAATATTAAAGTTAGGAAGTATGGATTGATGTTCTTGCTCACATATTTTAATAGTGTTATTATTATTGTAATTTTTCATATTTGTTACTAATGTTGGCTCTTGAGTTAACCCGTTGGTTCTCGCGAGGGACGCGCGTCCTATTATAACAATTGATGTCATTGCTATATTTTTAACCGCGAGCCAACCGCTTAACTTATGTTAGATTAGCTATGTTATTTTTTATAGTTATCTATATTTGATTGTCAATTCAGCTTCAGCCTAGCGATCGTTCGGAGACAGCTGTCATGCTATCAATAAAATGGACCCCTCCCATTTTATTACTCTGAACCTTATCGATGTGAAAGTAAGATCGAATGCTTAGGACATTATAAATAAATATTTAGAATTAATTTGTAATTTCAACGGATTCTATGTCATAAAATAATTAATTTTAACCCTAACTCTAAATCTGTGAGTTTGACTCTTTTCATTCAGGCACTCAGCTATATATTTTCTCTAAACGGTTTGGCACTACCTATGTCATCATATCAGCACAAAGATACTCCACTGCTGAACATAGGCCTAGACTGCCACAATAAACAGTTTTGGGCCGCTTGCATCCAGCAGCACCCAGTGACTCTGACCGTCGTCGGACCCCCCTAAAAAGGAAGCTAACGCAATTTTGCTAAAGGAATTATTTTTTCAAAAATAAAAGTAGCTAAGTTACTCGTTATAACATCAGCTATAAACCAGAACAGACAGACAAAAATGTTTAAAAACTCAATCCGATTTTATTCAAAAAAAGTTGAACTCACATAAAAGCTTGTTGCAATGCAATACCTGTGGCAATACTCTTTAAAAATTGGAATGCCCAATATAAAAGAATATTTAAATCAAAAGCACTAAGGAGTATTGATATCAACTTCGATGCAAATCACCCCTAAAATAACTTTCTACCCCTTTTCAACCCCGTTAGGCGATGAGTTTCAATAAAATACGAAACATATCTTCCATCAATTCTGTTAAAGAATGTTTACCTACGCAAAAATTAAAGTAGATTGAACTAAGGAATCACGTTGTCCCATACAAACTTTGCCCCCGTTTTTCACCTCCTTAGGGGTAGAATTTCAGAAAATCCTTTCTTATCGGATGCCTACGTCATAGAAAGAACACACGCTCCAAGTTTCAGGTCTCTACGATCAGCGGTTTAGGCTGCGCGTTGATCCATCAGTCAGTCATTCAGAAAAAAGCATTTTATATGTATAGATAAAACCTTATAAATACATAAAGATACAGTTTCTCAATAATCGTCGTTTTTGCAAACACGAACAAATAAAGATTGATAATTATGGATATACCTAATTACTAAGCTGTCGCGGTTTGCCCCCCGTTCCCAATGTAAGAAGTAAGTAATATTATAATAATACTCGGGGATAATGTAGTTTCTTATTAGTGAAATAATTTTTCACATCCAATTAGTAGTTCCAGAGCGTTGAAAAAAAAAATCAAACAAAAACAATCTTCAGCTTTATTATATTACTATAGATATTAGTCTCGCTCGCCAAGAAAACAATGTTTTTTATTTTGTCCGTGTAATTTAAAAGCTGTGATATTATCTCTAAAGTATTTATTTAAAAAATATGATGTAAAGGGCACATTTAATCTACATTAAATACATAAACTAACGAAAATATTTAACTGGATAAGGATCAATACTATATTGGTCAAAATCGCTTAGAAAATAACCTTTTAAATATGAATATTTTTTAAACATAAAAATGGTTACTATATGTCAACCTCAGGCCTCAGGAGAGATTGGTATATGACACCGCGGATTTTTCTGAAGACAATTTGAAGACCTATAATTATCTAGGATATAATTTTGTTCTATCATCAATAGTTTCCGCAGCGCACGCGATATTAGGAATTTTAAAGGTATTTTTTTGCACCTTGGGTTATATTATTAGAGTTTTCATAGGGAACCCTATTTTTTGAAAATAAAATATACTTAGCGTATACTATTGCTCATGAATCTGGCTATCGTATACAAAAAAAAACGAATCTAACTGGTAGTTCCAGAGATTAGTGCGTTTAAACCAACAAAAAATCTCTTCCACTTTATTACATTTACTAGCTGTCCCCCGCGGTTTTACCTGCGTTCTCGGGATAAAGAGTAGCCTGTAAATGTAGAATACTTGGGAATAATGTATGGGTTCCTATTAGTGAAATCAGTTTTCGAACCCGACTGGTTGTTCCAGAGATTAGCCCGTTTCAACAAACTTACAAAAAACTCTTCCGCTTTATTATATTATTATAATATAGTGCGTATCTCATATATCGTAATTGGTAAGTCTCGCTCGTCACGCAAACAACAAATTTCAATACTATATTGGTCAAAATCGCTTAGCAAATAACGTTTTAAATATGAATATTTAATATTCATTTTTAAAACATAGAAATGGTTACTGTATGTCAACCATGGGAGATAGGTATATACCACCTGAAACTGTTTTGTGGATATTTTGAAGACCTACAATTCCCTAAAACATTATTTTGTTCTATCATCAATAGTTTTCGCAGCGCACGCGATATTACGATTATACGTCTTGTATACTGTTACCTTGGGTTAGATTATTGGAGATTACGTAGGAATCCCTATTAATATATATATATATATATATATATATATATATATATATATATATATATAGCCTATACTATTCCTCATGAATCTGGCTATCGTATACAAAAATATTTTTTTAGATCGGACTGGTAGTTCTAGAGATTAGCGCGTTTAAACAAACAAACAAAAAACTCTTCCGCTCTATTATATTATTACTAGCTGTTCCCCGCGGTTTCACCCGAGTTAACGGGATAAAAGTTACTCTTTAATACTCGGGGATAATGTGGCTTCCTATTAGTAAAAGAATTTTTCAAATCCTACTGGTAGTTCCAGAGATTAGCCCATTTTAATAAACAAAAATAACTCTTCCGCTTTATTATATTATTATAGTATAGATATAGATATTAGTATAGGTGCATAGGCGCAGCGCAAATTGAAAACAATCTTATAACACAAATTATTACGAGACGAGCTCGAACCTGTTTTTACAATTGACTATACATCATACGTATAGGTATAGTATGGATGTATTGCTACGTACGGTTCCTGCGCGTGAGTGGGACGAAATAACAAAAATATATCGCGCTTACTCGCTCGATTCTCACCGTCCTACCTCAAATGGTCCAAAGTCCGATCAGTATAGGTTGACGTGGCGTTGAGTGTACATGTTTTTTAATATTGATTATTTAAAAAAAATTGAGAAATTCCAAAGTAGGGCTACAAGTTTAAATGGGGTATCATATGAAAGAGCTTCATTTGTACATTCCAAAACAGGTTTTTATTTTCTTTTGGGTTGTGTAGTTTTTGACTTATGATGAAAAATTACAAAAAAATACCATTCCCCCTCCGCAGTTTGCAAAGCCAATAATACCAAAAAAAATATTACAGCAGATAGAAATTAATGTAAATAGTACAGGAAAAATATAACGTTGTGTCTATCAGTTTTTTCGAAATCATCTAAATTTCTTCACAAACAAATTTACTAATGTGGTCTGGTTTTTTATGTAATTATGTACCAGACGTGTCTAGGAAGCTCGGTACCCTCAGTGCGCGAGGCAAACTCAGACTCTTACCCGGTTATTATTTATATTTACTACAATTACTACAAATAAAAAAGACTGACTCAAAAGGCACATTAGGATAGAGAAATAAAACTACTTAAGGCGGTTAACACGCTGCCACGCATCACGCTTACGGTTGGGTTTCTTCCCGGGAATAAACCCAACTTCGAGTAAATTTCCAATTTGGTGGGAAAAAACCCGGGAATTTTCCCATTGGCTGGGAAAATACTCAAATGCTCACATTTAGTAGATTTTGCGTTTATAGTGAGAGAGACCTTTGCCAAATCGTTCGAATAACATTTAACAAGATTTCTATTAGGGTCATACACATATAAAAAAAAAAAAAATTTTTTTTTACATAGGATTGCGTTGTTGTAAAAAAAAGTGATGTTTTGGGGTTGTGGTGGACAGGCGGCGGCCCCACACAATTCCCATGCCACCCGGCTTGGTGGTAGTCTAGTAGTACATACTCGTCCGACTGGCTAGAGATCACCCTTGTGAGTGAATCTGTCTGGAAGCAGTTGCTTTTGTTTCGATAGGGTTCACTCGCGTGTCACGATAAATAACGTGTTAAACCACAGCGCAGAATGCTAGTACCAGCGAAGAAGAGTTTGTAGCGATTGAATTTATTGGAGAAGTGGATTGAGGTCAAAGATGTAAATATAATTTTTGAATTACAGGTCGAAGAGAAAAACTTTTGGGGATGCAACTTCATGTGGTCTTGAGTATCAAAAGTGAACCCGGTACCTTGGTGGAAGGCTATATGCGGTAGTTCTAGTACATGCAAAGTCCTTTCTCTCTGACTCCTAGTTTCCAGGATATGTTCTTGGAGATCAACGTGATCGTGATCTCCTGGGGTACTGGGGTATGGCTTTATCAACCAAAATTCTTTAATTTCGGCTGTTCTATTGAGTCAAAATCAGAAACTACTGCTAGAAAAGTATAAGAATCCTCTTTAGAGTTAAGTGGTACTTCACACCATGCATCGGAGCAGTTTCTGCAACAGCAAAGAACAACGTCCGGTTGTGGGTGGACTGCTCATTTCACCATCGGATGGATCTGCCAAGTACCGATGATAGACTTATCGGCGATGAGGAGTTGGTGAAGGCAAGGTCATAAGACTGACTCATTAGCGAAAGGTTGCTATAAAATGAATACTGTAACCGTTTTTATCGAACCGCAGGGCGTTCGGGTTGGGAGAGAGAGTCCACACATTCAGAGTGAGCGGCCAGGTTATGCCAAGCCATTTGAGTATTTTCCCGCCGTTCGGGAATATTCCCGTATTTTTCCATTATTTCCCGTATTTTTCTTTTCTTCCCATATTTTTTCTTTCCCTGCCCATCGCTGCTGATGTTGAGTGTCAGCGAACGAAAATTAACGCGCGTGGATGCATTTTCTGGGTGTTGGACTGTGCGTGTTTCCTATACAAAAGGAGATACTTACATGCAACGTTAAAACACGCATTCACGCGCTACGCTGCTTGGTGCGTGGCAGTGTGTTAACCGCCTAAATGTTTTAATAATATCTTTTATTTACTTTTCTTATATTAATTACTGTATTAAAAATTATTATTACAATTATTTTAAATCATCATCATCAAACAAGTCTTCAAAATCTGGAAATAAAAAGAAAAGTTAGGCTAAAAAAAGGCTTAGTCAAAATTTACAAGGCTTTAGATATTTGCAATGAGAATCATTCATGTTTTGAGTATGCAGATATGTAAGGTTATGGGTCACCGCTCACTATTACAGCACGGCTACGCCTCGGCATTTACCTCGCAGGCGGCGCGCTGGCAGCTAGTGGTTAGATTGAGTTGAGGCGGTGCCGGACCGTTACTGCGATGGAGCGGTGCTGACATAGTGAGCGATGATATCCAAGAATTTTATTTAAGCTGTTTTGAAAACTTTAAACTTCGTCATTGCCTGATGGATTTTAATCATTTAAAAAACAAAATGCCCAGAAATGTTATGTGCATCCTTTGGAGTACCTAATCAAAAAGTTTATATTTTGTTATGTGAATAATTCTCATTAGGTACCAATGTTTGAATAATGTGTTGCTGACCTTAAAGAGCACTTACCATCTTTTAAGAAGAATCCTATATCAATAACTACAATGATTTATTATAGTTTAACAAATGCTAGGGTGTAATTCCATAGTAATAACAAAGCCTTACATACTACTATGGTACTACAGTAGAATCTCACTAATTTGGCACTTCAATAGACTGACATGTTCAATAATCCGGCACCTTCAGCCCGCACCTCCCTTGATCCCCTTCAAGACCGAGTACCATGCATTCGCTCCATCATGTTTGTCGTCAAGCAGTCCTTTAACCTCAAAACTTAACGCATGCACAACCATACATATTTAGCTGCCGTTTTCAAGTGAGAATAGTGTACATAAAATGATTTATTGTAATTATTATGACTTTTTCTATACAATCTAGTAATCCAAACATTCCAATAATCCGGTAACCTCTGGTTTTTAATAGTGCAGATTAGTGACATTCTACTGTACTTATAAATTCCATGAAGCTATTTATTTTTATTTAGATCCTTACCATTAAAGAACTCTGCATGCACAGCCTTTTCATTTGCTGCTAAATCCATAAGGAGATTTGAAGGTCCACCAGCCTGTGACAAAACCCAATGTAAATATTTATTTTTATTTTGGTGCAAGGTGTAAATTACAAACTGATAATACTGTTTCTTGTAAAGTTAATATGCAGGGTGGAAGATAAATAAATATCCTGGGACATTCCTCACATGGTTATCTGATCCCAAACTAAACGAAAACTTATACTATGGAAACCAAATAACTGATATACTATACCTATATATTACTTTTTGTTTGTACATAGGTCAATCAACTTTTTTGTTTGTTATTCTGGTCCGTTTTCCATGAGAAAACAGTGACCCGAGATTCTTAAAAAAACTCTTTTAATATATGCTACTAATGTGCTTAGGAGATAGTCCATGAAATTCCTATCATTTCATGTTTCTATCATAGTTAAAAGCCCATTGGCTTATAACTATGATAGAAATGTACGTTTGGTGAATTGTACCATAGAAAATCATGGTTTCAAAGAGAGAGAGAGAAATCTAGGGGTCATAACAATGGCAATGAAGTACAAGAAAAAGTTGATCAACCCAAATACATTTTAATATATATAATTACACCCAAACTCAGGATATGTAGATATGTTCATGCACACAAATGCATCCTGTGTGGGAATCGAACCCATGACCTGCGGCGCGATAGGTGGCCCGTCTGTAAGATGACTTGATTTTTGGAAAAACAAGAATATTTTATTAATCTAATATTCCTATTAAGAATATAATCCAGAATTGACCCAGTATTTGCAAGCTTGGTCTACCTGTACTTACATATTTTGAATTTAGTTAAAAGCTACTTGTTCATCGCAAGATTTCTTTATGAAATACATACTTCTTCCAAATCCATGTAAGGCCCAACACCTTCGGGAAACATCTCATCAGCGGCTACAGTTGGTTTCATATTATAATGGATCTCGTAAACTAGATAGTCAAATTCTAAAAAATGCAACTACCACTGAAACAGTAATAAGTTAATATTTAATATAAGACATCACCACCTTTAAAATCAGGGTCTGTAAATCTGTTACTTAGGTACATACGCAAAGTATTCCTGAGTCTTGGCTACAGAACACTACCCTACCACCCCACATGCGAGCGAGTTTACTATTAAAGTATAAATCCCGTACTGCACCAGTAATTTTAAAATAATTAAAGATAAAAGGAAAATTATATATACCTATGTTTTGATCAATTTACTGCACAATTTACTGTTTGGTTTGATAGTGACAGGTCTCCAGTCAGTGTTGCCAATGAAAATTTTTAGGCGGCCGTGTAGATTGTGTAAAAAAGCCGTGTTTATATGGAAAGACCAACGATGGGCCGTGTCACTGCTTAAAAAAAGGAAAAACGTTTAATTAATGTCAATTAAATGTTTTTAACAATTAAATCCTTAAAACAGCTCCATTTGAATAATGTTTGCAATTTTTTTTTTGGTTTAAATAATTTACAACAATTTATAATTTTTTTACTTATAGAAGGGTTACTCCGATGTTTGAAATTCGTCAATCGTATAGTGCCGTTCCTCTCGAACTCCTGTCTAACAATATTTGGGTGAGTGAGACGGCACTATACGACGGTAAAATTTCGTGCATCGGAGTAACCCTTAGGTACCCGTATCATACCAACCCATCAATTAATTAATTACCGTAGAATTAGCAAAAAGCCGTAGAATCTGCTACAGCCATAGGGATGCAGCCGTAGGCCGTGGATTTTGTGATTTTTTGGCCGGAAAGCCGTAGAACACGGTAATTGCCGTAGCATTGGCAACACTGTCTCATATATATATTAGTTTTTTTTTTTAAATTTGTTGGCGTCACACGGCTTGTGTATTTTGCCATTTTCCAGTTATATTATAAGTTCTCTTCACAATAAATCACGTTTACATAGTCCTCAGTCAGTCACTGTCCATAAAAGTATCATGTTTTAGTACAATGGTGATCATGTACTAAAACTTTTCACGGACTTCTTGAAACAACTTGAAAAGGCACGATACACATGATTCATTTCATTTCACTTCACTGGTGCACATAGCTTGATCTTTATTGGATAAAATACTACCGATAATATGCAATAAAACTCAAAATACACGAATTTATGAAAATAAAAATGAATACGCTATGTCATTCCTGCAAGTTCCCGCCAAAAAGTCTATATATTAGTTTATGGTGACAGAGAATTACTACCAGCATTGCCAGAGTGACTTCACACTAAGCACCTAAAAATAGTACAAAACTTAACTTTTGAGTACGCAGTGAATAAAAAATTATTCAAGTAATTTCAAATTTAAAGTACGTTTTTCACTGTATTTTTAAGTGCCGTTTGCGCACTGAACATTATGGAACCACGAAAGAACAAAACTACACCACAAACAGTAACATAGAATCATGACATTTTGGCGGGAACTTGCAGTGACGTTGCGTTTTCATTTTTATTTTCATAAATTCGTGTGTTTTGAGTTTTATTGTATATTATTTGTGGTATTTTATCCAAAAAGATCAATCCATGTGCACAAGTGAAGTGAAATTAAATGAATTATGTGTATCATGACCTTCCAAGTTGTCTCAAAAAGTCCGTGAAGAGTTTTAGTACATTGAACACTATTGTAATAAAACATGACTTTTATGGACGGTGACTGACTGAAGACTGTGAAAGTGATAATTATTGTCACTGGAAATTATAATATAACACGACGCTGGCAGACGTATGACATAATTTAGATTTTGTTGCCAAAATTAAAATTAAGAAGAATGATTAAAACAAAACTTGGAATTGGAACATGGAATATAAAAACACACCGGGGTCGCAAGTGCTAATTTTATGCTGAAACTTGCTTGCCATTTTTATTTTGAAAATTTGTTTGTTTTTGGCTTGACAGTAAAATAGTACGCAAATTGACGGGAGAGTACCTAACGAAATAGTACGCAATGCGTACTAGTGCGTACCCTAATGGCAACGCTGATTGTTACCAGTGTTGCCAACAACATGCCAACAACAACACAGGTTAGTGTTGCATAGCAATAGTTAAACTATCGATAGTCTATCACAATATCGATAGCGCTATCGATTGTATCGATACTATCGATAGTATCCATTGAATTTCAATACTATTGTAGTATCGATACCACCATTGTACTAAAACACACTAAAACATGACTTTTATGGACTGTGACTGACTGAGGACTTCGTGAAAGTGATTTATTGTGACTAGAACTTATAATATAACTGGAAAATGGCAAAATGCACAAGCCGTGTGACGCCAACATATAAAAAAAAATCTTATCAATGAGCGTTATTCTCATGATTACCTATATGCTAAAAAAAATACGTGGCAAACGAACCAATTTGTACCTCCCATATTATTATACCTACTATATAAAAGTGATTTATTTTGTGACTATATTACAACTCGACAAAACTGAAATGAGACATGGCTGTATGGTTCCCCCTTGCCTGCCTTTTGGCGAATATGAAAAACAACTACAACCAACCGGCTCTAATTAAAATTTAATTTTGCAAGCAACAACAACAAGTACCTACCTAAATCAATGAAAGCGTGAAATATGTGGACGACAATAGCTTTTCTATATATTCTAGCTACCTACAGCACGTGCTCAATATCTTTCAATGACTTAAACGTACCTCCTGATCATGTAAAGTATGTTATCAATAATTTTCCTAACCTCGCGGATACTTGCGAGCAAGACCCTGAGTGCCCCTATAGAGAATTAATAATTAGAAAGCCTACATGCTGGGGTTATGAAAGCTTCTGCAACAAAAGTATGTCTTACGAGGTCAGACCAAAGTGTCCTGGTGACCACCGAGGTTGGGTTAAAAGTAAAGAAGCTCAAATTGATACATTTTACACTCAAGCTGATTTTGGTAAGATTCGCAATTTCACATAACTTAAATAAATATACCAATCAATGTTTATATGTGAAATAGTTTAGACTAAGCTTTACCAGTGCTCTCAAAGGATAATATATTTTCAGAAGGCTCCTAGGTTTATTCTAATATTATACCAAATTTCATCCCCAGCTGTTCTGTCATTACAGCATGATTGAGTAACATACACTCAAACTCACATTCAAAATATTTGAATATTAGCATATGTTTTTTCAGCATCCCATATAGCCAATAGGTCAGTTTAATATTTAGCATCTAGTTTTGGAGTCGAGACAACACAAATTAAACACAGCTTACAGTTGCCGTCACATTGTTTGGCAATACTAGTTTGATTATTTTTCCTTAGTTAGTTATAAACAGACTCGTTTAAAAATAAATTATGGCAATAATCTAAGGGTGCGTCCATGCTATGCAAATCAAGCATGAGCCGAGCCATGAACAAACAAGAATTTGTTCATTGCTCGCAAATTCAAGTGTGAATGTTACAATGACCCTACAATGAGCGCAATGCAAATCCCAGTCTTGTGAAAAAACTGATAATCGGATGGAGCATAGTCGAGTGCGAGCCAAACGCTCATTCGAGGCTTGCAAGTCCATTCATGCTACTCAAACAATACAAAAATCCTGTTTTTGTCTAGGCTCATGCTCGGTTTGCGTATCATGGACACACCATTAGAATAGTCACAAGCAATAAAAGTTTTTTTTTATTACACAAAGTATACATTTGTTAACTTATTTCCTCTATGCCAAAAACTTGTAGTTATGTTGGAAGGGTGATTAAAAGGTATTCTATAATATTTTTAATGAATTAATCTGATGCAAAAATTAAGGCCAAACTAAAGAATGCACCCGAGTGTCTTGGATTTATTTAACCTGCTTCCACTATCTCTATTCTTACATATTTAATATAAATTTCCAGGCTATGTGAAAGAGCAGATTAATGAATTAATGGTTATGTGTGAAGCTTCCTACCCTGATGATACTTCTCTAGAATGTTCCAAATATTTAAGGTAAGTTTGAATTTACCTGCATAATACAATGATGAGATTGTTTTAAAATGATTTATTTAGGACAACCAACTAGGCAAAAATTGGGTAATACACACAAGTTCCATGCTAAATTAAATATATCTTAAATAATAGTACATTATGATACATGTGTGCAAAGTTGGTTATTAACACTCCAGGCTTAAGCTATGGGAGCCGAGAGTGTAATAATCAATGCAAACGCGTGTCATATGACGTTTTTCAACACACTTGCGGGGAAAAAACAAACTTGTATTTTGCAATAAATGTCACATTATGAGCGAGTGATATGAAAAATTCTTTTATTTTAATAAAAAAAAAATGTAATAAATAAAAAATTATAATAAATAACAAGTATTATACTATTATTATTTACTTTCAGGTTTTGTCGAGGCCGAAATTTGATGCTGAATTTTACAGGATTATTGGGTCGTGGAGATAACCTGCGATATAAAATGGATATCCTTGGCCCAGGTCAAATAGGTATGCTAAATTCTCATAACTCATCATCAACTGCCTGCCCTTCTCAGAATTCATAGAACTCTTTCTACAACAAACTTTACCACCTACTAACCTACAGGATGTTTTTTACTGTGTAGAAGCCTTTGTTTGACCGCAATCTCACAATGGTAGGTGATGATGTGGCCGAAGGTGGTAAGCACACAAAGCCTAGAAGGAACTGGCTCTCAAGTGCAGCTATCTGAACACACCGATAGGTGCGTGGCGACTGATTTTCAACTTGAGGGTGGTAGCCAGGTGTATCACTGTGCTATGGTTTCCTCACGATGTTTTCCTTCACCAAAAGTTCAAGGCTCATTATAAGATTCGAACCCAGGACCTTCATCTTGGTATCCCACGTGACTAACACTGACCTGTCATAGCCTTAGGCTATGATCTACGTGTTTTTTTTAATGCGACTAGCTCGGTAAATAAGCTAACGGCCCGCCTGATGGTAAGTGGTAACCATATGGACGTTTACAATACCCCGGGCATTACTCACGCGTTACCAAAACCTTCCCCCCTGGGCTAATGAGCACTGGCGAACTTAAGAACAAAACAAAGTTATTTGGCTGCAGTATTCTGTAAGGAGGAGGTACTTCCCCAGTCGACCTTCTCTTTAAGCGAACAAATGCTACGCTCTACCTCTCTCTGTATGCCAAATTTCATCAAGATTGGTTAAGCCATTGAGACGTCAAGAGGTAACAAACAAACACGCTTTCGCAATTATTATACGTATAACTAGATTTCGCTCCACAGTTTCAAACGCGTTCCTGAGGGATCGTGTTCCCGGGATAAAAAGTAGTTCATATCCTATATGTTTATCAAGGATATGAACTACATGCGTGGTTTTCATCTCGATTGGTTGTACCGTTGAGGCGTCAAGAGGTAACAAACAAATAAACAAACACACTTTCCCAATCATTATACTAGTAGGATAGATTTATAGTTTAATAGCTGTCCACCACAGTTGCACCCACATTCCCGGGGTAAAAAGTAGCCTATGTCCTTATCCATACTCTATCTGCATGCCAAATTTCATGATTATCGTTTAAGTAGCTAAGGTGCGTAAGAGTAACAAACAAACTCACATTCGCATTTATAACATTAGGATAGTTAGGATTAGAGACACAACTTTATTTAAACCAGTTCTATGCCTATAGTTGTGTACACCCACCCACACATAAAACTGATTATAATTCAGGATATTTTCAGGTGGTTACTGCAATTATTATTCAGAAAGACTTAAGAAAGAAGCTGAACATATGAGTGCACTACAATCATGGGCTCCTGAACTGGTGAATTTTGTTAAAACTACACAAAAACCTATATCAGACGGCAAGTGTGACATAGTTATAGAGAAACCAACTTATATTATGAAATTAGACGCAAGTAAGTTAATCTATGAGGCCTAGCATTTAACTTAGTCCATGCCTGAGGAAAATGCGCGATGGTGACTACCTGACGCGAGCTATCAGTTTGGTAGTCAGCGACATAACTAGCTGAACAGATCCAACAAAACATTATAATTGGTGTTTTGTAAATGTGTATAAACAATAATCTACATACTATACATTGCTACATCACGCATTTACATCATGATGCATTTTGTTTATGAAATCGAGGTCATAAGCAGTAGGTAAAATAAAACATTTGGCCAATTTTTCTATTTCCCATACTTGAGAATTTAGCTTATGACTCGTATTTCAATAATTAATATTTTTAAATTACTCACCTATATTAGGACAACACATATCTTTAGTTTAACACATTAATAATTTATTGTATATTTCATTTTAGCTGTAAACATGTACCATCACTTCTGTGATTTCTTCAATTTATATGCATCTCTTCATGTGAACTCTACACACCCTTCAATGTTTTCAAAAGACAATCACATCCTTATTTGGGAGACTTTTACTTATGATTCGGCGTTTAAAGACGCATTTAAAGCATTTACTAAGAATCCTATATGGGACTTAAAAGAATTCAGAGGTAAAGTGGTGTGTTTCAAAAATGTTGTGCTTCCACTTTTACCAAGAATGATTTTTGGACTTTACTACAACACTCCATTGGTAAGTTGCACAAAAAAAAAACGCGGATGAAATTTTATGCAAGTAATCGGAGCTTGCAGGAAGAGTTTAAACTCTTTTTTGAAGGACTAAGGGTCAGATCACACCTAGACGCGAAGCGAGGCGATGCGGCCTGCACTTTTAAAGATAGCAATACAATAAACTTTCTTTACTAACAAAAAAGAAACACATTTCAGTGAGAGAATTCAAATACGCCTCGCGGCGTCGCGGCGCGGCGTGGCGACGCGGCGTCTCGGCAAGCAGTGATGCTTCGCCGGTAGACGCAGCGTGCAAGAGTCCGCTAACTCCGTACTGCGAGCAATGAGGATCATTTAAGATATTTGTTGAGTATGCAGATTTGTTGCGATATAAAAATCAATAAATACTGTGAAAAAAATATAAGAATTGGATCAAAAATTACGATTTTAGTGCAAGAATCTTAAAAACGCTCCCGAGAATGTAGCGTCCAGCTGTGAAGGCATTCGTCGCCCACCGCGCGATTCTAGCTATCTGTCAGTCTGTTTGTTACCTTTTCACGGCTTAACCACTGGACGGATATAAATTAAATTTGGTAGAGAGATAGTTCAATTAGTGAAGGACAAAGAGTACTTTTTGCCGGATTTATCATCATCAACACCGTCATCATGAAGCCGTGGTGAACAGCTAATTCTATTAATATTATAAATAAGCTGTCCCCCGCGGTTTCATTCGCGTTTCCGGGATAAAAAGTGCCCATGTTCTTCTCCATATCATAGGCTAACTGCATGCCAAATTTAATCGCGATCGGTTCAGTGGTTAATGCGTGAAAGCGTATCAAACAAACAAACGCCCACGTGATTGGGCCGCCGGCACCAGCACTATGACCATTATTTTCCTTTTCGTCATTACGTAATTAGACCCCTGAAGGGTCGCCATACTGGTACAAATTACCAGAAAATGTGTGCCAGTATCTCCCGGTCTATATGTGCATCCTCCGTAGTAATCAAAAAGTTTAATTTCTTTTATGTGAATTATCCCCATCATCACGCGGCTTCACGATGTTCATGCGTAGCTCTAAACAATTAGGCTCTTCATCCATATCGCGATTCGGTGTGAACTGACACAAATATCAAAGTTCTTAATTCGTGACGTCTTGAGGCGCAACGTGACGCCACGAGGAGTATTTGAATGCTCTCACTTAATGTGTACCTTTTTGTTGAGTAAATCAAAGTCCATTTATTCAGTATAGGCCCTTGTTGGGCACTTATGAAGATCAAAGCTACTGAAGTTAAAGAATGTTCTATATTGTATCGCGACCATAACGCTGTGGAGTGACCCTAAGAGAAAAGAGGTTGCCTAGAATTGCATTACAAACATACGTTACAGCCAGATGCACATGACGTACTTATAAACTCTTCAACATTTCCGTAAAAGTTCACTTACTTCGGTCTTGAATCTCAATGCCTAACAACCTTGCCTTTAACATTTTTCTATTCTTTTTCAGATATACGGCTGTGAGCAAAGTGGTCTATTCCATGCGTTTTCTAAGCACATCACACATTCTTTGAATATAAAACTGCAGCCTCGTAACAGCGACAAAGTGAGAGTCACATTACTATCAAGAGGCACCACATATCGGTCTATTATAAATGAGGAGCAGATTATAAATGCTCTATCCCAAGTACCGGGGTATGAAGTACAACGCGTTGTGTTTGACAAAACTGTACCGTTTACCAAACAACTGGCAATAACGCACAATTCTGACGTGTTTATTGGTATGCATGGAGCTGGTTTGACGCATCTCCTCTTCTTACCAGATTGGGCAGCTGTTTTTGAAGTGTAAGTATCAACTACAGATAAACAGATAAAAATATGTTAGAAAAATCTGTTTACTATATGAGGCTTTGTGTGCTTACCATCTTCGGACACACCATCAAAGACCATAATGAGATTGTGGTCAAATACAGGTCTACAGTTCACACATAAGACAAAAAATCAAATATAATTTATTTAATGAAATTGGATATTTAAAAAAAATACTAATCTTAAATATAGCGAAAAAATCCTGGGTTTATGGAGGGGATACATACATTAATAACAACTTCTGGAGCTCAAATCTCACCTTATAATTTCTATCTAGCAGAGTTGTCTGATCTCTCAAACATTAATGAGGTGCAGAGATACAGTGTGGCCAATGTCTGGAAGGAATGGTAAAACGCAATGTAGAACATTTGTAATATTAACTAAATTGTTAATGTATGTAATGTGTTGTTTGTTGTAGTTATAATTGTGAAGATCCCAACTGCTATTTGGACCTAACCAGGTTGCGAGGACTTAAATACGTCACCTGGGAAGATAACACAAAACTAGTTCAACAGGACCAGGTATGTCATGTAATAATCTATAAGGGAGATAATACACAATTATTTACATAAAAAACGCTAAACGTCAAATAAATTAATTTATTTAGTATCAATAAAGTAACAATGTTAGATTTGGTAGAATTTATCAAAATCTGTTAATTGAGTACCTACAAAAACTGGACAGAGTGTGGCAGTGCACAGTGGTGCTGATTCTGTTGAAACTAATTAAGTATTACTATACTTATCTCTTTCTAACAATGAACATAAGAAAATAATGTAAGACATTTAGTCTTATCAAATTAGTCCAATTGCTTGTTTTCAAAATAATTATAGTCGCCATCAAAATTGGTTACGTCTATTTACCCGCAAACGAAAACGGCAAAGACTAATTTGACATAGAAATATGTTCTTTTCTTTTTAATAAGTTTGTAAGAAAAAGATGTGATGTGATTAAAATTAGTTTAGTGCGATGTACAACAGAATTGGTATCATTGTAACACAAAGACTGCAAGACTGGTCGATTTTTGCTTGTAACTCTCACCGTTGATAGTTTTATTATAATAATATTTTAATTTTTTAAGTGTTATACATATTTATTGTTTTAGATCGAAAAAGAGTACTAGTTAATTTGTTACGTATCCTGGTACATTTTGAAACGTTTATTTTCTTTTGAACCTCTTAATGTACCTTTGACATTGTGCAGGGCCACGGACCCGGAGGTGGATCGCATGCAAAGTTCACAAATTATTCCTTCGACGTTGAGGAGTTCTTGAGATTAGTTGAGAATTGCGCAGAATACGTGCGCAAACGACAAGACTTTAGAAACTTTATCCAGGCGTCTGGTGTTTATCAACCCCACGAAGAATTGTAGGAAGAACTCCCCAGAGTTCTGTTGTAAGTAAAACTAGTGAAAAATATTTTTTGGTATCTCATTCTCATTAGTCAATGCTTGTTTTATATTTTTGTAAATTAGATAATAATTTGTAACTATATTTGTATATTTGCCATCATGTTATTACTTAGATACTAATTAATTTAAGTTTTATACGAATGATTGTCTGAAAAACGAATCTATTGATAATATGAATAATTATAATATAATATTACTATTTTAATATGAACCAGGAGCTAACGTTCGCCAGACCTACGGACAGTTTGGGATGTAATATAGCACAGTGTGTACAAAATGTATGACGAGCGATACAATATTATATCTCAAGATGTAATTTATATTATATTATATCCCATAGTGAAAAGCAGGCTTTATGACAGGCCTTCGCAAATTAGGCACCAATTACCTACAATTTATTACCAGATCAACATATTGTGTGCATGAACATGTCTGTATTTCCTGAGTGTTCGTTGCGTGGTGCTACCCTACCCTACCCTACGGGTATGAAAAATATTTTACTCCTATTCTCAGACCTACTGAATATACACACAAAATTTCATAAGAATCGGCCAAGCCGTTTCGGAGAAGTTTTTTTACAAACACTGTGATAAACACGCAAAGAGAATATAACGCTACGCTAGAATTATGCGGGCATTTAATTTCTTGACGTTGACTCCTCTCCCGTAAGGCCCGTCGCGTACCCCAGTGACGCCTACATCGCATAAGGTGCTGCCTAGCTAGCCGAGCAGGGTGAGCGGCTACCACGCAACTTTTTTCTAATACTTACATTTTTAAACTCGTGATATCTTTCGAATGGAATGTCCGAATTGAATAATTCGGAAAGTTATATATAAAGGCATCGTATAAAGTTATTGAAGCAGTCTTGAATATGAAGTAATTTATTTTGATAAGGATTAATACCAAGATACAAATAAAGAGCCTTTTCTAGCGGCGGCATTTCAATTATTTTTTTAAAATTAAAGAACACTTACTGTGGCATAACTATAATTGTTTAACATATACTGCCGCGACACTTTTTGTAAATAATGATGTGTTCTGCAAAGTCGTAGTACATTATTTTATTCTATCATCAATAGTTTTCGCGGCGCACGCGATGTAAAGAATATATCAGATATTTTTTTACACCTTGGGTTACATATTGGAGTTTTAGTAAGGATCCCTATTTTTTTGAAAATATAATATTACCTATGTCACCCGAGGATAGTGTAGCTTCCCAACAGTCACTACACAACAGACACTTATCAATGACTACCTTTTCTGAGCAACTTTCGCAGGGCAGGATTTGGCCGGTTCTCCTGGGTTCAAACATTGTGATGAGCGTTTCCGATCCTCGTACAGGCTCCATTTTTCATCACAAGTAACGATACGATTCAAACCCACGTAATTGTGACGGTTGAGTAATATACCTAACGCAGCACTAGACGCGTGTTTGTTGATGTGCACTCAATTCATGCGGTACCTACCCATATTCCGAGCTTTTTCATTTTTGCATTTTGTTTCAAGTGTGAGCATAGATATAGATGCCTGAGAGGTATGGCAATACAAACCTACGCATGAAAATACAATCTATTGCCTAACGCCAATAGGTAGTAGGCGCGTAGCTTGAAATTGATATAATAAGGACCTAAGATCGATTTAACAAAATATCGAGTGCCGAAACTCTACAGCTGCTGTCAAAATTATCCAGTATTAAGCTCCCGCTCAAAAATAGCGTTGTAATAATAGATTAAAAATAATTGTAAGATCGTACATTTAAATCGCTTCCCATTAGAATCGAATTGTACGTTACGTGAATTTGTGGACGGTACATTTTGTCAATATGAGGCCCAACAAACCGCCATTCTAAAAAAAATATATTGGAACCCACTCACATCAAAATATCTCGAGCTTAATTACTATTCTGTAGGTCTGGCGTTCATGGAAATCATGGGATCTTACTGTTATCTTATATATTAATACGAGAAGAAAAAATATTGCGCGTGTGTGATTTGTGTTGTGTGATGAGAGAAGAAGTGCACAAAGCTAAAATTTATTTGTCGAATTTAGACCACTCAGGGACCACTAGTATTAATAATATTAAAAACCCATGATGATTAATGGGAGGCATTTATAGAATTTCATGTGTACAAGTGTGATGTTTTTGACTACTGTGATCAGGTTTGAGGTTCTATGATATCTGAATATCTATGAATGGCACAGCTAGATAAGTTGATGATATTTTTTATAAAGTATGAAGTTTTATAAAAGTGTGTAGGTATTATAAAACGCATTACAAATCTAATAACTATCTACAGTAGTACCCAACTGATAAGGCGCGTCGTGAATCTTCGTTCGCACAGAAAAGTATGGCCCCAAAGATTAACGAAAGAATGCTTAAAACTTACAATCAACCTTAGGTCACTACTATAAGGTTCATAATACACTGCAGCTGTTAGTTCCGTCTCACTCGCAAGTCACGGCCCACCACACGGCGCGCGCTAACATGGCGGTAGCTGCCGACCAATAGCGGTTTCCCGCGTTTTGAAAATGTATCTTCTGCGCAGGTACATCGTTAAGCCATATCAGTTGGGTACTACTGTACTCAATGTATGTATTTAACGATTTTGTGCGTAACTCAGCAATTAACCCTTGTGTGTGCCCTTAAAACTAGGATAACCCGGATATATGAGCAAAATCGTTGTCAATTATTTATTTCCAACTTTATTTCCAAGATGACCCAATCATTTACTTAAGATAGATGTCTAGGTACTTCCGTCATGCGTGTACGTAGGTAATTATTGAATATTAACGATGAATGCTGTTGATGTAATCTGGATTATTTATTATTTCGCGAATGCACCGCTAGTTTAATTGTAACAGCGCCGCTCGAACGTAAGCTCCGTAATTACAGTCCGCGATATTATTCCAATAAATTGTCCATACGATCGTTGAAAGCCCATGTCCATATGAATTATTGACGCTGTACTGTACCAATGAATACGCAGCGAGCTCCTCGTGATTTTTCACTAATTGCTCATCCTTGTATTCTTTAAGTTGGTCATAAAACTAAGGTTTCTACCAGTTTTGTTAAATATTAGTATAATATTATTGAAGTACTTACATTTTATTGCTATTATTTCCGTCATTTATGTTACTTATGTTTTTAGAAAGTTGTCGGTTTTTATGGCATTTAGTATTAATATATTTTTTTAATTACAGAATAAATAAGTAGTAGGATGATTACGTGTTAAAAATAAGTAATTAGATACATATATTATGTTCTAGAATCAAACACATTTATTGTTATGCTTAGTACTTACCAGGTCATAGTTATTATCAGTCATACTATTGCATGATTGGGTTTGTCAAGCAGGCTCTATGTATTTTAAAAACTTATTGTTTGGACATAAACATTGTATCATTGTCCAAAACGTATTGGATTTATAACTACTAAACATAAATGAAATTTAAATAAAATAAATAATCACTTTATGAACGTGCAATCTCATCGATAAACTTCGGCATCATAAAAATGAAAAAGGAGGAGAGGGAGTTGTAAATTGAAAAACAATCGCATTATGTGGAGGCAATATTTGCAAAAGAAAATTAATGATCACAAACCGCGCACGCCCTCAGGGTTCGTAACTTTTGGCAAATCGAGATCGTACGCGGGATAAAAATTAAAACCTAATTGAAATAATTTAAAGTCGTTTCATACAAGGTCATCGTATATTTTTGGAACGGTGCCATTTTTAAAAATTCGTGAAATCGCAGCCAACCCACTCCCGACAAAATCGACACAGGACTTCAGATATACTTGGCAATTTTTTATATTTTTTTTTATATTTAGACCAACAGCTTTATCTATATAACAGGTGGAGATTTCGAGATGGCATATTTTAAAAACCTATGTTGGGTTAGTCATTTTTTTTTTGTGAATTCAGTTTTGGTCCCATAGTAAAAGTTGTGCAGCATGACTAACCCAACATAGGTTTCGAAAATATGCCATCTCAAAATCTCCACCCAGTATATAAAAATGTATCGATGTTCGTTAGTCTCGCTAAAACTCGAGAATGGCTGGAACGATTTGGATAATTTTGATCTTGAAATATTTGTGGAAGTTCAGGGAAGGTTTAAACGGTGAGAAACATAAATAATAAGTGACGGAAAATACTAAAACCGACAATTAAATTTTCCAATAAAAATGTTCCTAGCTGTGAAACATTCGATGTCCTTTGTCGTTTTAGAAATAAAAATTGTCATTTGGTTGTCAAATATTTATAGGTGCATTCAGAAATTTGTCTGTTTCATAGCTGTAGTATGTGGTCCGATCTCTTTGGTTCAAAAAGAAAAAAGTTCAGAATTAAAAAAAGTGTAAATGTGTGAGTTGGTTGTCGAAAAAAGCAAATTATTAGGGTAGAGTAGAAGGATAGGGCACCCCGCGAACGAAGTCGCGCCGGGCAGCTAGTATTACATAAATATCGTAAACTACAAACCTAAAACTACCGCCAATAATAGGTCTCCCTCCACCATGAATATCTGTGATTCAAAACATGATTCTACTTTTAATTTAGTTTGAGGAAACTTTTGGAAAAACAAATCGATTAATATCTGTGATGATCTTGTAATTTTTTTTGTAATATTGTGAAATGATCTTTTGAATCTGTTAGTACCTACCTACATACCTGTTTCGAATTTAAGATAATTTTGTCTTCATTAAAGTAATCGATTATTAACAGGTATTATAGATACAAAAACAAGATTGTGAAGAAATTATGGACTTTTGTAATAATTATAGTACTTTTTAACTGATTTAAAAATAAAAAAAGACTTTTAATCGTCTTTGTTTTTATTACGCTTTCCGCCCTTCTGTTTCACCCTCGATCCCATTTTTTACTTCTTTAGGGGTTGAAATGCCCTTAGTGGATGGATGCCTACATCTGAAATAGGTTAGCAACTTAGCCCTTAAAAGCTTAGAATAATAAATTAGTAGTTAGGAACTTTTCCTACGATTCTTATGGTAACTTGCAAGAGTAAATTTTTCTATGCAATAGTTTTTGCTTTTTTCTCGTTCTTTTTAGTCTCTCTTCATTTTTGGTAAAAGTTAATTTTACTTACAAACCTATGTCAAAGCTTTAAAAAAATGTAGTTATGTTTTTTAGTTAAACAATAGAGACAAGCCAACGTTTACTATATTTTGTTCCTCTTTTGCCAGGGGGAGGTTATCTCCTCCAAGGTAGAACCTTGTTTTACCCTATGTTAAAATATAATAAAGAGTAGGTAGGTACCTAGCGCAGGTATGTAGCCTACGTCGTTCTACCTTAGTATAATAATATGTTACAGTAATATATCCCTCAAAGCTCTGATTAAACTGACTAATTCTATAATTTGATTCTAATAATTAGCGTAGCGTTATCTCTGAGCGTTATATTCTCTTAGGCGTGCGAAGGATGCGAAGGCTTTGGTTGGCCGCGAGCCGCGAGCCGCGACCGGCGCGCGGTGGCGAGTCCGGGTGGTCGGTGCGATGCGACGACGCCGCTGATTCATGTTTCAGATAGCAATCGCAGGCGCCGGCGCCCAGCGCCATTTTCTATATTTATCACCATTCGCCTACTGTCCGAACCGCACTTGAATAGAGGCATTTAAACGTGCACTTGTTGCTAATTCGTGTACCTACGTATCATGTCGTCTGAAACCACAGGCATAGAAATACTAACCATAGGCTTTGAGACATACGATCGAGTAAGATTAAGATCTTTTAAAATCTATGCGATAGAATTAGGTAGGTATATATTATGCAAGTAGCTAGTAGTACCTAGGTACGTGATAGTAATACCTACTTAGTCCTATATTCAGTATAGAGTCTAGCTTTAGGTACCTACATCGGATTCAATTTACAACAACATGTTTCGCAGACTTAAGAAAAGACCTAAAATAGTATAAATCTAGACACGCGGTAGCGTGTCAAGCCAAGTAAGAGAGCTGGCGAGCAGCAACGTGTGTAATATTGAACGAACCATTTGGAGCCACTTTTGAATCCTTCATAACTCAAAAACTATTTAACATAAACACACAAAATTTTGTTCATATATTGAGACCCCCTAAATAAAATAGTACCCCAAATTTTATAAACACAGCTATAACGGTTATGTAGATATAGATAGACAAAAATCGCTAAGTCAAATGTTAAGGTTAATAGGTCGTAACTTATAAATCAATTTAAGGATTGTCTACAGAACTTTGCACCCATTTAGATATCAAGTCTTTTGTCGGTGAAGTTGACAACTTCACCATAATTATCATAATATTGAACTTGGCTCCCATTTTCACATTTATGTTTTTGGTGGGATATATTAGTACAAAAACAAACAAACAACTTTAAGTGTATAATAATATCAATATCCATGTTGCAATTCGAATCATATTCATTTATATATTTACAGTACATTTTGGAACTTAAATAAAAACCCAAATTTTGTGAAATTAACCTGGCTAAAATGAAGCCAGAGCACAGCAACCTCACTGCATACCATACATGATACACAATACATCCACAGCGCGACCCAGTGGATTACTGACTGTGAAGACGTGATGTTGCATGATAAAAGAATGAGCGAAATGTGCTCATCAAAGAATTCAGATTCCCAGTAAAATTTGTGATAGGTACTATTTAGCCCTGTAACAAGCTACTCTTACTATTCGTTTTCTTACGCGTTTCACTCTTGACAGGTTGGTCGTAGTCGTCATGATCTGCCTGTGATCTGCCTATTTACATTGAATGAAATTGTCGTAGGTAGGTACGTTAGTTTAGTTACACAAGCAATTGAATCATGTTTACTGTGTCAAGTGGATTAACGGCACCTGATAATGCCAACTACTTATATAGGTACCTGTCTATCCACAAGAGAAAGAATTAATCTTAAGTCGCCGAACAGTTATTTGTAAAATAGCAGTGCGAATTAAGGCAACTAGACGTGAGATTAACAATAGCAACAAACAAACAGAAGGGAACAGAACGAAGACAAACATTCATGACTCTTTCAAAAGCGTACAATAGTCGTCATCAATTACAGGCAATAGATCGCCCAACATCATTTGTCCGTCCGTCCGTTACTCGACTGGGGCATTCCCACGGCTCTCGGGACGGTCGTGTTTGTTGTCGGAATATGTCCAACGAGAACTACTAATAGAAAATTGTTTGTGATTGCCTCGCTCTCTACCTAACCTACCATAGTCGCCCTCTAGACATCCACGTTCCCATTCGTATAAGTTGTCTACTTTTCTAATATTTTTTTATGTCTAAAGTCTATAATAATTCAAACTACAGTCAACAAAATTAACATTAAAATTGATTTTTTATTTATTTGCTTATACTTTTTTTATCAACTCATTGTAACCATGTCGGAGTTGTGTAGTCTTTATTGGCCTCAGTTCCTATTTTACAAATTAGATATTGTTAAAAATATAAAATGTACTCAATTTGTTGTCTGTTTTAGAACCTATAAAATAACATTTAATAAAAAAGAATGCATACGTAATATCCTGGTAAAATCTTACTTACATAACAATGGTTATGGTTATGTACTTTAGCCATCCATACCCACACAGTGAAATCACGGATTAATTTCAAAGTTTATAATTATGCACAACGATGCAAACCGTTGTTCTCCTGATGTTATCAAGAACAAGACCGAAGAGAAATTGCTCCGATCAAAAGATAATCTCGCCGGAACCAAAATTGATCATTGATAGGAGGCGCGCGCGCGTCCTGCGCCTGCCACCAGCCCACGCCCAGCGACAATGTTTAACTCTTTTAATAATTTCACGAAGCTGTAGGTACCCATCTACTTTATAATCAGCAATTCATTGTGCTAACACCCCAGTACACGTAGACGTCAGAGAACGCAACGTAAGTAACGAACTTTAATATAAACTACGTACCTACATAATATCGATAGTTGTCATTTCATCTGTGACATTATGATAATCTTGGGGCTAATGCACGCGCTGCTCTCTAGGCATCTACACATATTATTAGCATCAGATTTAGGCCACCACACAGTACAGCCTCATTCGATCTCTCGGTCAATAAATATCAGATTAAAGTGCCGCTATTGTAGCCTTCACGCACAAACTAGTACCGTGGCTTTCAATAACGGTTCGCACTATGCAGATTATCACTGGGGCGATAACCACGACGTGAAAGCGATAGCGGCGACACGATGCAGTGGAGCGGGTGGCGAACGCTGTCCCGTCACGTCGCCCCATCGCACGCCTCCAGTGCTCCACGCTGCACGCTGAACGCATGGGTAGGACAATGCATGCTTCGGCTGTGTCGGCATATGTGACGCGTGATGCGCACCTTCTCTTACTAGTATTTACTACTAGCTCCTACCTACTACATGACTCTGTGGCTCCACAATTTCCAATAACATGCATAGGTAGATCAGAAGACGCTTTTCAGTTTTAACTTTTTCACAATAATTGGTCCCTCTCTTCTTAGTTTTTAACTGGTAACCGGGTTATTTGAACACAGCAGCCGTTCGTCAAAATTGATGAATTTGTATTTGTTTTTTAAGATAGAAGTCTATATACAATTCCTATGGTAGAAATAGGTGGTCAGACTACTTAATTAAACTAATTAACAGACAAGGCAAGGAAACGATGTTTGTTAGATGCATATGCGTACACGCACGAGGATTATGGCCTATAAATAATAATAGCTATATAAATTAATAATATAACTATAGGTATTCTTCTTAGTGGTATATCATACAGTTATATAACCAATATAGAATTGCAGCAAAACTGAATATTGTTTCATAACGATGATTCAACTATTAGCGACGGACCCCTTTTCGAAAGCGAAATATTTGATGGAGCCCTAAAATCTAATAATCAAAGAATAGTTTATGTGTATATGGTATTCCTTTTTTTACATTTCATTAAATTTAAGAAAATTATTGGATTATCGTAATCCAATTAACTATTTCGAATTATTTATTTGACTGAATTAATTTTCTGAACTTGTATTCCTGAAGAATGTATTTTGGACAGTAATATCGCGGACCTCCGAGAGGCTCCGCGGAGCACACTTTGTTTGATATAGACAATTCAGCAAAAAAATCTCGAAAATACAAAACATGGAACACATAATTTAGCGACAAACTACCCAATAATTTTGTATCGAACTCATTATGATAGGACCGAAGTTTTTATTAAGGAGATAAATTAAAGTGCTATAACTTTTATCATTAATTAAAGACCTACCTACCAATTGACCAATCCGACCGATTCATAGACAATTTTAATTAATCGAATGATAATAATATTTCAAAGGGCTAAATCGTTTTTCATCGCTAGGTTGTGACGGACTGATAAGACTGTTTATATTCTATTCTCTATCTACTTAATTTCACAATCACGCGATGATTGGCCTACAGTGTAGCTAGACCTTGTCATTAAGTTGATGTTATATAGCAAATGAGGTTCATTCAAAATTTACCTATTTATTGATAGGTGTCGAGGTGTGCTTGCGACAGATATCTATCATACCTGCTTATTTCTTAACTCAGATCGTTTTCTATCAGCCATTCAGACCTATTCATGCGTGCGTCAGTGACCTCACACGGTAGCATGTTTGCAACTGATGTAAATACCTACTAACCTAAGCTGTTATTTACATTTGGAATGCAAACAACAAAAAATCGCAGTGCATACAGATTAGGTACTATTTATTGACTCTTATAATAAAGAAATCACAGTTTGATTACTTAGGTACATTCCAAATTGGAAATACTCAACAATATCGAATCGTATTTCGTTCTTTGCTTTTCCGCGCAGCACAGTGGCTATAATATGAGGCTTCAGTTTAATGTCCTGATAGTATGTATTTAGAATTCTTTTGGAAATTAAGTCTGCTTTTCACTATGGGATATAATTTACATCTAAAATTACATCTTGAGATATAATATTTTATCGCTCGTCATACATTTTGCTATAATATAGGTACATATATTTAATTACACATATTTAAATACACATACCACACTGTACATATTTTTTCTAGAAAATGTATGACGAGATTATATATTATATTATATCCCATAGTGAAAAGCTGGCTTTAATATGTAATAAATATTTCTGTTTGATTTCTTCTGGAAAGACATAAATTACCAAGGAGGTATCCAACGTCACTACAACTGAGCTATCCTCGTCATTTGCAGCTTCATATAATAGTATATGTTTCATAATATCTAAATTGTATTAAAAAGAAATAAAACTGCCACTAATGGTGAAGCTGCAAATATATCTATGGTAGCGCTTGAAAATGGCTATGAGCAAAGATTTCGATTCGATACACTCTGTCGCTATACATAGACGTTGTCACTAATTTGTCAAATTGTGACAAAATAGCGACCAAATCGGATTTTGTCGGTCCAAAAGTTATAAGGATATTAGGGTTTTAGATGGCTCTGCCAGGACGGGCTCATCCTGGCAGGCCACCTCTGTGTCTCAAGAAGAGCAACTAGAGAAGACTGTTTAAGCCGCATGTTCAGGCGCCCACTGAACATTTAGTTAGTCCCAGAATTTGTCACCAATTATCAGATTTTAGGCTTCCGGTGCCCCTTCAAGTCTGGCGCCCTGGGAGCTTGCCCAACCGCGCCCTACCCTAACACCGCTACTGTGTGGCTTAAATAACCCTATGCACTGGCCTAACTGTAAATTGCTCTTTTTACGAATTAAATTATATTGAAACAATCTTTTTCCATTTGAAAATGTTTACTTCTATTCATCCATATAACACGGCTATTTCATATATTATGTTTTATTGTTTCCAAAGGTCAAAGGTGCTGTGCTAGTCAATTTCAATCGTATGATATTTGTGTAGGCAAAAACGCAGTGAATGACGGCCATGTCAAGGTATTGGCATATCCCAATAAACGTCTATGCAAGTAGCACTCAATTAAACAGGCGAGGTCACTTTACTGTCAAATGTTTAGAAAGTATTCATACGTAGGTATTGCAAGGTGCCCTATTAGGTGCTATTGTGATTATCCAAATAAATCCTGTTGATTTTGGAGTGAAGTGTGATGAAACTGTTAGATTGATAGTGTTGTAGGAATCTATTGTAGGGTATATTTATTTAATAACTGGCTGGTAACCGCAGCATCGCCAGTGTTGGTTTTGATAAAATATCAATTAAGTGTTTTTTTTTTAAGAAAATAGGACCTTATATTATTGCTGTAAGCAATGTTGAATTTGGTTCTTACTTTGAGTCACAGACAATGTATTACAATTTATAAACAGAGACATGGGCGTACCCAGCTTCTGGCCCAGGAGGGGGGGGGGGCAAATCAGTTTTTTTAAGTTGGGTTCCCTGCGCTTATTTTGCCTTACAAACGACATAGGGACACCTACACGAAACATTAGGTATATTATGTAGTATGTAGGGGAAACATCCGCAGGAGATCTTGCTCTCAAATATATGCATTTTTTAATTATAATTGTTAATATTGTCCAACAGAATGCATATACGTATCACAACACACTATCAAATTGATGTTTTATAATACTTTGATATGGACATTGAATGATTATTTTTCATACGTTTGACTCTTTCAAAACAAAAACAAGTCAAATAAATCCCACCAAAAACATTTTCATGTAAAATGTTGCCAAGACGAGAACATATGACTCGCACTGTCAAATAGTTATCAGATCTCATGTTTGGCCAAGCTTACTAACTCTACACACCCTAACTCTACAAGCCCTAACTTCACAAATTCTACACCTTAGTCAAAATATGTGACTCATATTTGACTAAGGTGTAGAGTTTATATAAGTGAGTCGGGGACGAAATTGTTGTTTTAACCGACTTCAAAAAAAGGAGGAGGTTCTCAATTCGAATGTATATTTTTTTTTGTCACCTCATAACTCCTTCATTTATTAACCGATTTGGAAAATTCTTTTTTTATTTGAAAGGGTACGCTTCCCGTTTGGTCCCATTGTCATCAGATCAGGATTTGATTACTTCTTAGTGTACTTTGAAGTCGGTTTAAGGTTTTTGTAAAACAGTCCAATTATTATTAGATATCAATTAAATCTAAAGTAGAAGAGCTATGCAATCGAAACTAATCCAGGGGGGGAGGGGGGGGGGGCAGCTGCCCTCCCCTGCCCCCCTGGGTACGCCCATGAACAGAAATATACTAGCAATTTGTATCAGGAATAACAAATATTATAACTATGTAACGTTTGAATATTTTCTGGTGCCTATTTTGCATTTCATAGCAAAGATGACTTGATATTGTTATTATATGGAAACCGCCGTGTGCGCCTCAGACGTTCTAGGAGGCGGAGCAACCAACTAAATGCTAGTCTTATAAGTCAATATTTTTTAATAATACCACAGAGTTAATAATATACTACGTATAAATAATACTAACTTGGATCTGTTCGAATTTATTCGTCGAAAATTAGCTAGGTATGTAAGTAAGTACTATACGTACCTACTAATTATCAATATTAGTAGGTAGTCCGCAACGTAAGATCCAAATATACAAAACAACTTCACTGGAAATGTCGTTTCTAGAGATGAGTGTGGTTCCGTGGCTCAGTGTATGAGCTTAAATGATTGTACAGGTACACAATTGAATGAAGTACCTACTCACAGTCACAGGTACTTGACTGGCGTGGGTGCTTTCAGTAAACACCAGACTGAATCGACTGATTATACTCATAGAGACACTTAACCTTTCATCCACGTGCGAGTCACCAATCGTCTATTGTGAGTGACAGAGTGTTCGTTCTTTTACCAAAATCAAGTGTTTTCCTAGCTTATGCATACGTACTTGTTATGATAAGTATCTTTTATAAGAAATGATATGTGATATGCTACGATCCAACCTACTCGTGTGACTTATTGTCCATTGTCAGGTGTTATCGATTTTAGTGTCTCGATCGAAGTTTGTATGTGCAGTTGAATGAGACTTTCACTCGACCTGGTGATTCATACTAATAAGGCTGTGTTCAAATCTAACTTTTCATGTATTGTTGGCTCAATTTAAATAAGTATCATTTATTTTATAGGATTATTTTCTCAATGTATGGAAAAATCTACTTCTTATTGGTATCGCAAGAAACCAATAAGTAAAGTGGTGTGTTTTTATATCAACCAAATCATGACATGCAACTTTCGATCAATGGTTAGTGGTTACTTCTACTTTTATTCCTGAGAAACTTATGGAAAACATTGTGAAATGTACTTATATTTAAGCGAGGCCGATTCGTAAAATTGTATTAAGGACTTAGAGTTGTAGATGAGTTAAAATGAAAGCAAATAAACCTTTTGTGTACATACTATTTCATATTATTTAAAAATAACACATACGGAAACAAAATTATCGTATCGCAGCCTCCACGATGCTGTTACGATTTTGGTCAATGCTGGGCCATTCATCCACCAGCGCATTCCTTATCTCGTGCTTAGGTAACTGGTATAGGTCTGAATTGTCTAACTCGTCTCCCAAGCTCATCTCTAGCATGCTCTATGAGTTTCAAGCTGGCCACAACATCCGGACAATACCGACATCCTACTTCCTAGTATAAATGTGACGGATTGTATGGAGGGAGGATGTGATTTGTGAAGATGTTCTGGATTTACGCATAGGATACTTTTTGTCATGGAAAACATACTCTCGGGACAGCTAGTCTTGAATATGTGCGTTGGCAGTAGGTAGCTATGTGGCCGCGCATTGTCATGCATCAGTGTGCATCAGAAAGAATTTGCACCCACATTCACAAAAAATTACACAGTTCGATTAGAGTTCCGAAATCATCTATACATTTCAAAATGAATCCCTATTTCCCTTGGTCACGCCATAACTTGAGAACGACTTTACCGATTTCATCCATCTTTTTTAAAAAGTTTTCTAATACTTACTTTATAAAAGGTTCTTACGGAAAAATAAATAAGAAAGTTGCCTAGAAAATTAGAAAAGCTAAAGCTTTTTGGTTTTTCCAAAGGATTAGAAGGTGATGATAGCTCACCGGTTTTATGTGGTTCATTATTTAACTAACACTGTAATATTGTGGCCAACTCAAGCCATATTTTTCAGGGATGAAAATACCCAGATGAAGCTTTCACCTTTTCCAAGTATTATTAAAGTCTGTTTAGAAGTTCATGCGGATGTATGCACAAACAAACATACAAAAGTCTTAGGTGCATAAAACTTTATACCCAAAATTTCATCGGGAGGGCGAAGTTGCAGATATCTACCATCTATTAGGAAGTAGTTTTATATTATTTGTTGCGTGCTATCACACCTATATTAATAGTATGCAATAGTTAATTGTCAAATTTTTTTTTTACTTTCCATAGTATATGTCAACATTGCTCGATCATAATGTATGAAAAGAAAAAAATAATTTTTGAGTATTCAGTGTTGGTCCCATAGTAAAAGTTGTTCAGCGTGACTAACCCAACATAGGTTTCGAAAATATGCCATCTCGAAATCTCCACCCAGTATTCGTTTGTCGATTGATGTTGATAGTAATGGCGAACACGAGTTATGTTTCATTGAAAATATTACCCATCATAATATTATGGTTCCATAGTTAAGCAGTAACACTTGTTATCAATATGCAGATATTAGTTGCAAATAAGTAACACAGTGTATCGTATGTGACGCGGGGACCGCGCGCTCGCACCGCTGCCGCCTGTATACAAGTCCGATGCGCAAGATAAGGCGGGAGGCAGCGCGTGTCCTGCGAAGCGCCTAATGGCCAACATCGCCGCAGGCGCAACGTGTCTCACAGTTTAAATGGAACGTCAAGCTATCGATTTGCATAAATCACAACGTTACCATTTTCAATTATTTGACTGGCTGTTGTTAGACAGGTTGGGGAAAGCCTATGTCCAGCAGTGAATGTCTGTCGGCTGATGGTGATCATGATGAGTGATTACATTAATCAATTGAGTAGCATTTTCTGGAATTCCTGGGGTCATTAGTACTTGCGGGATAAGCAAGATTGCATTTAGTTCTGTTGTTTTTCCTTAATTTCATAAAAGCTTAGTTAAGATTACTCCAGGATAACATAACGTAACTATAAGGTAAGATCACAGATTAAAGATGGTAAGATACCATAAATTAACCACTTTCAGCCAGAGTTCATGGCAATGATGATGAATGCCGTAACGAAGTTTATGGGTTTGAATCTTGCTTGAGCAAGCTTGAGCTTTTGGCATCTTTAATCTGTGCTGTTGGTGCGTGAGAAAACCGTAGCAGGGCAGTTACTATGCAGTACACATCTGGATAGGGTTACCTAACCTACCAGATCCAAAAAACTAAGTTTTCTTGACAAAATCCCTGATTATTAAGCAACACTCCTGACATTTACTGTCATAATACCTATATGGATAATATTTTCCACGTTATTCGTGTCACGTAGGTATGCAATCGGTGCAGTGATCAGTGAACAAGCTTTTAGTGCAAGGATAATGTAGGTAACTAAATAAGTACGTAACTAATATTTATCTTACTATTTTAAAAATTCTATTTATAGATTTTTTCTATTTTCCTCATAGAGAGCCTTGATGACTGTCACGAACATACCTGTCGTCTGGTAACCCTACAGCTAGATGTTTACCGTGTGGTTGCCTACCAGTGTATTTCGGCGTCTGCAATTGAGGGCCAGATTCTATAAAGGATCGGTCGGCCACATCACAGCTTACATAAGTGAGGTTTAAGGGAAACATAAACCTAACATCGTCACTTACGAGCACGTGGGGGTGCTCGTACACTTGGGGATGGCCACGGTCAGTCTGTGTGTGATTAAACAGAAGCCTAGTCAATTTAAGTTTTTGCTTCACCCGAGTGGCCCCTATTGCTGGGATTTTTGTAGAACTATGAAAGGGCAATAAATGAAGTATGACTTACCTACTTCATTTTTGCCTATTCACACCTAAATTTATGTACCTGTTACGTTGTTGTAATCTCTGGCTCTTCCCCGTTTTGACCACACCAATTGACACAGTTCTGAGAAATTCAGTTACTAAAATTCTAAATTAAAAATTCGATGAACCATCATGGAGATAAGCAATACTACCCATTAACTTTGGTCGCCTGGGTATCCGAACCGCATCTAGTGTCGCTCTTCCGACCTTTCTGTCTTCCACTCACTCTACCCTGACACTCATCAGCAATATTCTAAATACTCCAGTAGCGGATGTTCGTGTCAGTGGTCAGGCGGAAGCAGCGGTTCTCTGGATGTTCCCTGGGTACACATCTCCATCAAATCTGGAGTTGCAAAAAGAGTGGGATTCTCCATTATTAACATCGTCGTTTGCTTGTCTCATTGAACAATCTAAAGATTCTGTGAAAGCTAGGTCTAGGCTGTATCTCAAAAGGAATCCGGCGAGTGGTTGCACGCGCTCCCTTCTCACAATATTGGTACCCTACTAGACGCGGCGGCCCTAGCATCGCTGTATGTCTGCGTCTAGGCACTAAAATCTGCGAACCTCACTCCTGTCGCAACTGTGGGAATCACGTCGATGGCGTAGGGCACCACGGTCTGTCGTGTATAAAGCGCAGGCCGTATTTTCCGCCATGCCGCTCCTAATGATGCAGTCCGTCGGGCCCTTGCCTCGTCCACTATTCTAGCGTCTCTGGAACCGAGTGGTCTCTCAAGGGATGACAGGAAGAGACCAGACGGCGTGACGCTAGTGTCTTGGAGCATGGGCCATGCCCTGGTGTGGGACGTTACCTGTGTGGACATATTGGCAGCGTCCCACATCTAAGGTACGCGCGTCAGGGCAGGAGTGGCACCGGAAAGTGCGCAGACCCTCAAGCGTTGCAAATACTCTCGTCTAACTGACGAATATGTATTTGCGGCGCTTTCGGTGGATACACTGGGCCCTTGGTCATGTGACGCGAAATTATTTGTCCAAGACGTGGGCAAACGGTTGGTCTTGGCCTCTGAGGAATTGAGAGCTAATGACTTTTTCGCCCAGAGGTTAAGCCTAACCATTCAGTGTGGAAACGCCGCCAGTGTCATGGGGACCATGGAGTATTTGGATGACCTTTTATTTTAGGGAATAGTATTGCTTTTTCCTACCTGTTATAATAATATTGTAGGTACTGAATTTCAGTATGACCATTATTTCATTATGCTGGTGCATAAAGCCCATCACAGACGTAGCTATAATATGTATTAATATAAATCATAGCAAGGCATATTACGATATATTTTCAATACTAATCTTTGAGTGACCGCACACGCTGCCTTATTTTTGCTAGTTGAGTAGTCACTTCGAGGATAAAGCTTGTCTTCGTCTTGGGCGGCTTGAACCCGTGTTGTACATAACTTTTAAGTTTAAAATCCCTCGCTTAGCTTAGGGTTAAATACCGCCCGTGAAGTAAGGACACTGCTTTATCCCCTTGGTTCATATAATCTACTGTTGTATACTACTTATACTACTAAAGGTACCTAGTTATCGATTCAGTCTTCCTCAAGAAAGTTAAATTCATATATTTTAAATATGTATGACATGAGTATTAAGGGAAAGCTGACGATGTGAATAATTTTTTATTGCATCTCGCGTCGATTCATTTATTATTCGAGATTCGCCTTCATAAATTACGACCCTTTATTTTGACAATATTCCTTGTAAGCATGCCTCTTGAGTAATACTTACTTTCAATTACTTTATACTTAACTTCTCATAATTCAGTCTGGTGTATAAATCATTATGCTTATACTTACTAATGTTAAATTTTATGACGTGGGACAGGAGACGGATGCGTTATTTTGTTTATAAATATATACACAGCTGTGAATTTAAGTTTCATGTGATAAGTGCAAATGGTCGCGGGCTCGGCGCGAACAATGGCTCAACTATAATACAGTACAGGCTCTTGCGCCGGAGCCGCGCGGCCACGCCTGCCGCTTTCCGCGAACAACTCGACGGCTCTGATAAAGGTGTACCTTATTTAAATATTTATGAATGCAACCCATTCGGTCTCGTCATTGAATGATAACATAATTAAGACACAGGCGGTACATAATTTTATGCGGGCAAAGCTTAGCGAGTGTTTTCTACGATGACGACGCAAGTTCTGGCGCTGTATTTATGATCGCATTTATTTATAAATTATACACACGCTGTGAGGATAACCTATATGCATTACTTACTTAGGTATAGTGGGGTTCCCAGGAGGCAGCAGTGTTTCCTCTTCGGATGTCCAAGCTAATGCGTTAGCAAAAAAAGGTGTCCGCCCACCCGTCGGTCTCCCGATAATGTGCTAGCAAATCGGCGAGTATCGAACTCCCACGGCCGCTGCTCCTGAAATTTTACAAGTCGCCGGTAAATGTAGGTATCACATGTGGCATCCCACACCGGCGACCAGTCACGGGATCAAAGACACACGATCCGGTGCCGTTTCCACTTGCTTCCAGAAGGCACTGTAGGTTGGCGACAACACGAGCCCTGCGAATAATATCATTCAGGCGTCTTTGGCCGGCACGTAGAGAATATCATCTGGTGGCCATTCTTGTTGACGACACCAAGTTTGCTCACAACGAGGCTCTATGAGACTGCAAAAATGGAATATTTGTACCTGTACAAGCGGCGTGCCGGGTTTTTCTCTAGCATCGGATATAGGTATACAACTTTACAAGATTAAATAATAAGGGTCCAAACAGATCCGTGAGGTCACCCACGCTGTTTGGCGAAATTGCAGAATATATTCTAGTGACAAGGTGAAAGAAGAAAAAAATAAAGGTCTCAAAACTACTCAAAAGTAAGTATCTTATTTCTTTGGTTTCGTATGAAATATGTTGTCATGTAGGCAAGGTAGGCAGTGAAATAGCAGAGTGCAGTTGTAAAACGGTGGTAGCGCATTACTTGACGGTGGCGGCGGGTTTTAATTGAGGGCGGGCACGCGACCGCAGCGCTGCTGGCGCCCGTATTAAAGTAGGTACCTAAGTACCTACCTACTGGAGTGAGAGCTACCGACACACCGCTAGAGACTACGTCTGGGAACAGTTTTACCATGGATAAGTAATACTGTGGTCTGGGCTATCTTATTATCATCTAAGAAGCATATTGTACGGGAAACTGAAATAAAGCAGAGATGCAAAATATCGTAGCAACTTGAAGGCCTCGTAGCTAGTAGGTAATATATCTACGAACCTAATAAAATTTTTTTTTACTTCAGACTCTTAGACTTCAAAATGTGTGTGTAAATATGTATTGAAAACTTATAGTAGGTATTTTTTTATTAAATGGGCTTGTGTTTGGCCACTGACTCGCCCATAAGGGACGAAGACGAAGCCTATATGAGATGGAACACGCTTATAGGAACAAGCCTATTCACTCTGGCCTTGAAAGTCCCACCACAAACACAGACACCGGAAGCAAGTTCCACTCCCTTGCTGTTCGCATTATAAGTGAGCCTATGCAAAACGCTGTGTCCGTATTTTCGGCATGTCAACAACGTACGGGTGAACAATTTCCCGGCGTCTTGTGGTTCGGTGTAAGAATGGGGATGGTGGAATAAGGTTGAACAATTCTTGCGCACACTCTCCAAAATATATCCTGTAGAAAACTGAACCTTCCTTCGATTGTCGAGGCTCGGCGGTCTATTGAGTTGAGTCGGATCCATCCCAGAGATGGCAGCAGTAGGTACTCCATGCATGACCGGACTTGTGCTTAATAAAGTTGGAGCATTAAAACATGTAAAGGTATGTAAGTAACAGCAGGTCTGTTTGTTTTTAATTTAATATACGTTTTTGTTTTAAAATTAAATATACAAGGTGGATACGACAATATATGAAACCACGTAAAGTTCTCATACGAACAACTTTTATTCCAGAACCAAAGAATTCGAATTTTTATTTAAAAAAAAAATAGAGCCGTCTCATACAAATCTTCAATGTCTCCTGGCCAGACAGACAGCTGTTTCAGTCCCATACGAAAAGTAATTTATGAGTACTTTACGTGGTGTCATTCATTGTCGTACTCAACCTGTATAGTGCGTAATAATGTAACAAACTATGCGACCAGAAAAAAACGCATTAATAATTTAATTATTTCAGCAATTTGAAACAATTACTTACAAACAGTACTTTCTACTATCCACTATTTTCCTGTAGTATTTTTATTATTATAACATTTATATTAAAAGTTAGTCAGATTCAAGTAGAGCATCTCTATTCCTCAAGAGCGATGCGCCGAGACCTGTCGCATTCTTTTGTAATTAAGTACGATTAGCGTACTTGGAAAATTAGCTAAGAAACATTCGCGCTAACCGGACAGCAGCCAAGAGACTGCAATTAAAGCAATCATAATTCTTAAACAAAACGAGAATAATGTCTACTTAAACATAAATGCCCTCTTTTAAACACTATAATAATAATCATACGAAGACATTTCCGTAAATATTGCGAGCTACCAGTGTGTTTGATACGACGGGTCGGTGTGTAATCATGGTCGTGTAAGAAGGTGAGATATTATCTTCTTAGAGCTAAATACCTTGCACAGTTGCTAAGTACGGTTAATTGACTATGAAATTAGCAATGCTAGCTTTGGCTGCACATCTGCATAAGTACTTTGTTCTGCATCAAGTGACCGGCATTATATACACACCGGCACAATTAGCGGAACAGAAAAAAAAGTGAGACTATGAGATAATAACGCATATATTTGACGAAAATGTAATTAGACACAAAATAACAAATTGATTAACATCTTTTAACAACGACTTTGAAAAGTCTTCGTTATTTTTTATTGAAAAATAAAGAAATTTGAAATAAGTGAAATTTTTAGATGATTATGAACCATCACAAAAAATAAAAAAAAGTAAGCATTAAATGATTTAACAATAAAATTAAAGCAAAATTAATAACGAGTGTTTCCCCCTCTTGCTCTGATTACGGTTTCCATTCGTCTGGGCATGCTACAGATTATGTTATCGATGATTTCTTGAGGCAACCGCTCCCACTCCTCAAGTAATGCGTTTCCAAGTTCATTCAGATTGTTGGGGGGTGGCATTCTGGATTTAACCCTTCTTTTTAGCAAGTCCCAGACATGCTCTATCGGATTCATATCGGGGGAATTTGCTGGCCACTGCATCACCGGTATACCTACGTGACTCAGATATGCCTGTACCGATTGTGCACTATGAGCACGAGCATTATCTTGCATTAGAATAAAGTCGTCACCAATAAATGGGGCAAATGGTACAACATGTTCTTCTAAAATGTCTCTGATGTATCGATCTGCTGTCATGGTCCCTCCTGTGACTATCACTAACTCCGTGCGAGCTCCCAAACATATCCCTCCCCAAACCATAATCGAGCCGCCACCATAAGCCACTGTGTGTTCAAAATTAGACTGTATGTGGCGTTCTCCTTTGCATCTCCATATTCGCTGTCTCCCATCGATCTGTTTTAAAAGAACTCTGCACTCATCAGTAAAGAGAACCTGCTGCCATTCGTTCAAATCCCAATGACGATGTTCTCGCGCATAGCTTAATCGGTTTACGCGGTGACGTCTCTCAAGTTTTGGGCCTTTGGCAGGTATATACGACCCTAAACCAACTTCTTCAAATCTCCTGCGAACTGTACGCTCACTTACTCGTACCTACTCCTCGAACGTCTTCCAGTTCATTTCGAGCTTGTACAGCCGTTATCGCGTATTCCTACGAACTCCAAGTTGTAAAAAACTGTCATCTCGCCTCGATGTACATCTTTTTCTACCTTGACCCCTCTTCCTCACAAGATAATTAGACGATCCGTACCGCTGGATGCTGCGATGAATCGTTGATACTGGTCGACGAAGCCTTGAGGCAATCGATCTGTAGGTATGGCCATTTCTTCTCATTTCATCAGCCCTAATGATTTCCAGAGATGTTAAGTCAGGCATATTAAATAGCTTTTAATAAACAAAATTGCCTATAGAATAACAAATTTATAAAAAACAATTAAGTGCAATTTTTCAAAAAAAATACAATTACGTAGTTATTACTCGAACAAGTTGACAAAACGTATTGTTCGGTAAAATAAAACAAATGAATGAAAAAAGTGTATGTCATCTAATTTTCTATTTTCTTTGACAATAAAATTAAAAAATATCATAACTGGCCAGTTCCTCAAGTAAAAGATTTTAAAATCCTGCTTTTTTTGTGTTCCGCTAATTGTGCCGGTGTGTATATTTTGCCATCACGTTGAAGTAAAATAAAGTTTAAATGAATTCTTCAACATTTTTATTAATCTCATTTCCCTCAACCGGAGATAAAACCTCAACAGATAAACTTGTTATAGTCATTTTGTTATGAATTTGTATGGTTTTTATTTTTTTAATTAATCTTAATGGAGAAAATATATGTTGGAAAAATAGACAATTCTACTTTATTACGTTACCTACCACCCATATTCGAAACGGCTTAACGGATTCTCATGAAATTAGTTGAAAAGTTATTTTATTATGCCTTGGAATAGGCTATACTTTCTCTATTGTTTTGATTTTATTATAAACATAACTTGAATATTATCTAGGGCTCTTCGATCCAAGAAATACATATTTATTTACAAATTCTAGGTACGAGTACATTCGAATAATTTACATTGTGATTAGTATTTTGTCATTTCTTTTTAACGGAAAGAAAGCTAAATCTAAAAAGAAATTACATACGCACTATTACGCACCATCTGAATTAAAAATGGATCTGAAAAATATAGGTAATGTAAAATAATATAATTATAATGTATAATGTAAAAAAGAACTTTAATTGATCGAAATCTATGAAACCATCATCTCTGTAGATGGCAGAGAAACGAATCTCAACACTCGTTAATTCAAAGAATGGTTATGATTTGAATATCTGTTAAGGCACCAGTGCCGGTTGTACGGACTATTGTTTGAGACATTATGCCCCAAACACGGCGCGCACACCTGTTAGCGCTACCCGATAGCTTACTAACTTAACCTACTTTATTAACTTTATAGTTAAATAAATATATGGCCAGTTTACTTAGTTAAGGTAGAAAGCTTGTACCGTACCGTAGACACTTACAAACAAAGGGCTTAGAGAACATTCGACAACAAATAATAAACGTTTCGCGTCTATTGTTGCTTGTAGGTGTTTACTAAATATATTATAATTGTATATAATGTTGAATTTATGTTTCATGTTCTTAATCAGCGTAATGATTCGTCAGTTTATGACGGTGTTTTTGACATCTACACAATAGTTAAATTAACATACAGTGCACGGTAGTATGGTCGTCTTATAAAACTCACATTAGAATTGTAAAGCATCTACGAGCATAAGTTGAGTGAACGCAAGCTTAAAATAATTGTAAGTGATCGTAGTTTTGATGGTCGCTGTAACGTTAATTATATAGAAATGCATTGGATATTTGTATTTCTTTAATTTTCAGAGCCCCAGTATAATTCCATAAATTGGCGATTCACAAAAGTAGTGGATACACTTGCAGCGCAGCTCTAAGTATACTTATATGCGTGAGATGTCATACCCCCGGATATCCAGTCCATAGAGATGATGTTTTGGGTGCCACTACAATATGTTTCGCGTTGTGTCGCAGAACGGCGGCGACGCGGCACGGTACGGCGCGGCGCGGCGCGGCGGTGGCGGCCGAGGTGCGACAAGGGCGTGCGACGGACCGTTCCAATTTACGGGTCACGAGCGGACCACTAGCTCGCCGACCTATCTACTTTTCCTCTATAATTGAATCCTATGGCGTGGGAGACTCTACACGGCTTAATAAAATATTCAGTTTTACCTCTACAATTGTTAAATTTTATCTTGTCGATATCTACGAAGTTACATTAGAGCTATTTCCTAAATAAAATTATTGTATTATTACCCTTTATTTGAATTGTCGCTCTTTGAACATTTTAATTTTATTTGTAGTTTTCCTGATGGATGCCACATGACAATACCAAACAAACATTATTCAGGTGATTGGCCTTGACGATGCCGCGATGGTGTATAGTGAGGTAGATTAGTTAAGTAAACAAAAACTGTTTTTATGTTACCTACCTTATTAGGCTAAATGTTAGCACACAGCTTGAAACTTTAGGCCAGACACCAAATGGATAGGCAGTAGGTATACTTACCGTGCTCGTAAGCCTTTTTTGAAAGTGCGTCGGCGTCGGCGCCGGCTCGGCGCAGGTGCGCACGATTGTCGGGGATCGTACCTCGATAACACTACAGTATTACACTTAAATACGCGACCAAACTGTGAACACTTGTGCACTACGCTATTGCAATTGATTGCCTGTTAAATTGCCTAGTAATTTATCGTGTCCTTCGACTTAACACTTATCTGCCTTAATCTGTTACCTTTGGTCACTACGTACTCAGAGTTTAAAAGTTACTTTTGAAGTAATTAATGTAGTACTAGATTTTAAAACATCCGGATTTAGGAGATAAGGGTTTTGTGTGAATTTAAGTCTGAATTAATGTTTCATGCACATCCTAAATAGAAGATATACCCTTAATTGTGTGTGGTAGCTATTGCTCCAAATGTAGACAAAACTCGCAACCGTGTATGCCTGTAAGGAGAGCGCATTATAAGGCGCATAAACCGCGATACGGCCGCTGCAAAGGTTAAGGGCACAAGACACCACGTGGGAGGTGCCAGTTTAAGAAACCCGAGATCCTGTCTTGTTCACAAATGGCGTCCATTTTCACTGCATATTTGTCCTGGAAATGCATGAAGCAGGTACTTACTGACAGCATGTAGGTCCGGATAGTTAAAAAGTCTGAGGACTATTAATAAATACCTACGACGTCGTAACGTCTTCTCATTACCATAAATTCGTTTCATGTATATTTAAAAAAGTTAGGTTGTCTTTTTATCTGTTTGTAAGGTATGCGTTCCTATACCACTTATCATCCGATTGCGACGATACTTTGGTGAGTTGTGTGCAGGCCGGGGAAGGTTTCCAAAATGAAAAAAAAAGGCGTTGCAAAACACCTTACACAAGGTCTTAGCTAGATAAAGATATTTAAAATGTAAATTTATGGATCAGCCCTCGGTGTAAATATAAGTGGTCTTTTGTATGTATACCTAACATGGGACACATTCGAGACTATCTACCCTCTAAAGCACAGAAAAGTCTGAAAAAACATAGAGCGTTAAAAGGAGGACTGACTGAAGCTATAAGGGATATGATCGTACGAGAGTGTTTAGTTCATCAGCTGGATATCTTGCCACTAATAAATTTCCCTCCCGAAGCAACTTGTTCCGATGTAGTTGCAGCAGTAACCTTATCGTATGAATTTAAGTGTAATAATTTCAGAACTCTACATACCTTATATTATTTTTTCTAAAGTAATTTTATTAAAAAAAAATGAGTTTTTTAATGTATTAAATACCTCACAAGATTTGTCACTAACTGAGGATATTATTAAGTAATTGTTGGCCATATTGAATATAAAGTATTTCCATTACTATACTCGTGATCTTTTCTTTTAAACATTTTCATCATTTACCTTTGAATTCCATAGAGTCAAATCATAATCCATCTCGGGAACAACGTCATAAGAGTAAACTTTAAAGTATACAAATCGGTTAATCCGTTTCCGAGAACGATAGGTTTAAGGTGAACATGCGTAAAATAAACATACGCGTCAAATATAAAACCTCCTCTTTTTTAATTTGGTTAAATAGGTTAAACAAAATAATCAATTCCAATAGCATTTTCAGGATTCACAGCATCCATTACAAGAAAATAAATAAAGGTAAGTAATAAAATAATAAATGTAGTAGAGTTGTCTGTAATTGGCCTTCATGGAACCGATATTGATAGAGCAGCATACAGTCGCTGGTATTGATTCGAAGGTGCCTCCGTTGTACCGTTCACACAGTCAAATATCATAAGGAGGGGTGTTTTATATGGCAACAGGTAAGTGTTGCACGATTCCGCGTGGCGAGGTACGGATAGTGGATTACGTTACGTGTGAGTGCGCAAGCGCAGTCGTGCACACGAGTCGGTTCATTATCGCGCGTGATGCATTTGCGGCAGCCGCCCACCGTCTCCATCGTCGCCCGCGCCCGCGCCCGCACCCGTCTGTCTCGACTCGCCATCTATGTCGCGAAATTCGCACTTCAATACAATGTAAATCATTGCTGATTTTATTTGCATCTGTCATAGCCGTTATAGGATAAATTACGGATTCGGTATTTTGCTAAATCTCTATGACTAGGATATAGGTAAGGTATGGTATGTATATTTGAACGTATATCATGCTGAGGCCTAGACTGAGGCCTAATGCTAGTGCGGCAGCGGTGGCAAAGCCTATGGTAGCGCGAACTATGTTCACTAGATTATTAGATCCACATCTATACTGTTTACTTATAAATCCTAGTTAAGTAATTATCGTCAAATCAAGTTTTAAGAGAGGAAGGGCATAACGGGTTGTCCCGTTCGAAATTTGGAGTAGCCCGACTGGGGTAGTACCTCCACCTTACAGAAGATCGCAGCCAAATAACGCTGCTTAATGTGGTGTTGTGTTCCTGCGGTGAGTAAGGTCGCCAGAGCTCCATGAGGAAGCGCTGTGCTGGCAGTGTTTGGGGACCAGCGGTGTCGTACCACCGTTGTGTTGTGCAGGCGCGGCGTGTTGTTGCGGCGGTCAGGGAGACCCGGTGAAACAGCTGCCCGCTGGCTGCCCGCAGGTTGTAGGGGTCCCGAGCCCAGGGATCACTTAATCTCCGCCCTGGGAGGCTGACCCGCCGCCTCGCGCATAATCCATGGTATAGTTGGTCGTGCCGGAGGAGGAGACCGGAGTGGACCCGGCCAACTGTATCATGGGGGGACCGGGGGCCCTTCCGGCTGCCGCACCAACAAACCGCATCACCTATCCAGCACTCGGTCGGTGAATAACATTGCACTTTGTCCCTTTCGCTGCTGGCACAGCGATTCCTCTTAATCTCTTATCAATCCCTCTTTAATGGCTAGGAAAAAGAAAAAAAGAAATAGTTCCTCAGCGGCCTCCCCGTCCACACTTTCGATGGATTTTTGCAACATCAGGGGACTTCACGCTAATATCAATGCAGTCCACCAACATCTCGAGACTGCACAGCCGACCCTGCTATTTCTAACGGAGACGCAAATATCCTGCCCTGATGATACATCGTATTTACACTACCCCGGGTACAAGTTGGAGCACAATTTTGTGCGCCGTGCCGGGGTATGTATGTACGTCAGGGAGGATATTTGCTGTCACCGTCTCCATGGCCTAGAAGACCGGGACCTGTCGATTTTGTGGGCGCGCGTAGATCACGGTGGCCACACCAAAGTTTACGCGTGCCTTTACAGGTCCCACAGCGGTGACGCGGACACAATCCGGTTATTTGAGCACCTGCAATCGACGACTGACAAAGTACTGGAGCAGTACCCCTCCGCGGAGTTAGTGTTATTAGGAGACTTCAACGCTCACCACGTTGAGTGGCTTAGTTCTCGGTCCACTGACTTTGCGGGGAGGATTGCTCACGACTTTGCCCTGGCCTATGGCTTCTCACAACTGGTTCTTTCTCCTACGAGAATCCCAGATATTGAGAGCCATACAAGTTCCTTACTGGACCTTCTGCTGACTACGCGACCGGAAAACTATGCAGTGACAGTGGATGCGCCACTTGGCTCATCGGACCACTGTCTCATCCGGACGCAGGTGCCTTTTGCGCGGCCCGTTTCGCTCCGGTCACCCGGGCGTCGTCGCGTGTGGCACTATAAGTCAGCAGACTGGGATGGATTGCGTGAATTCTACGCAACGTACCCGTGGAGGCAGCTTTGCTTCGCATCAGATGATCCTGACACCTGTGCAGCTGCCGTCGCTGAGACGATACTGGCGGGAATGGAATGTTATATCCCAAACCCGCTAGTGGCTGCAGGGGTGAAGAAACGACCGTGGTTTAACCGGCCCTGCAAAGATGCTAGACAAAATAAGCAGACTTTGTATGAGGCTTGGACTACGGCCCGAACTAATCAGGACCCCAACATCTCTGATGCGAAACGCAAATTTAACGCTGCCTCGAGGTTCAGTAAGCGAATGACTGCTAGGGCTAAGTTCGATTTCGTCGGTAGGTTTGGTGAGAGGCTGACTAGCCTTCCATCTGGAAGTCGCGCTTTCTGGTCTCTTGCCAAAGCTGCTGAAGGAAACTTTTGCCAGTCGTCCTTGCCACCACTCCGTAAGCCGGACGGAAACTTGGCCCATAGTGCAAAGGAGAAAGCTGACCTTTTGGGCTCTCTCTTTGCCTCGAACTCGACTTTGGATGACGGGGGCGCCACACCGCCTACCATCGCGCAGTGTGCTAGCTCCATGCCGGAGATAAGCATTACCCAACGGGAGGTCCGGCGGGAACTGCTTTCTCTGGACATCCATAAGTCGAGTGGGCCAGACGGCATACCGGCAGTGGTTCTGAAGCGGTGTGCTCCTGAATTGTGTCCAGTATTGACGCGTCTTTTCGCACTTTCCTACACCAAAAAAGAAGTCCCGTCTTCGTGGAAGACTGCCCACGTGCACCCAGTGCCAAAAAAGGGCGACAGATCAGACCCGACGAATTACAGGCCTATCGCCATCACCTCCCTTCTCTCAAAAGTCATGGAGCGTGTGATCAACACGCAGCTTCTGAGATACCTGGAGGATCACGAGTTGTTGAGCGACCGACAATATGGCTTCCGCCACAGTCGCTCAGCTGGTGACCTCCTTGTGTATCTCACGCACCGTTGGTCACTCGCCATCGAGAGCCAAGGTGAGGCTTTGGCAGTGAGCCTAGATGTGGCGAAGGCGTTCGATCGGGTCTGGCACAGGGGTCTTCTTACGAAGTTACCAGCATACGGGCTTCCCGAGGGATTATGCAAGTGGATCGCCAGCTTTCTGTCCAGCAGATGCATAAGAGCCGTCGTCGATGGTAGCTGCTCCGATAGCATGGACATAAATGCTGGCGTCCCGCAAGGCTCTGTGTTGTCCCCAACACTGTTCCTACTGCATATCAATGATATGCTGCCTATTGACGGCATTCATTGCTATGCGGACGACAGTACAGGGGACGCTTATTACACGGGCCGTGCAAATATCCCTCGTTCCGAGGTGGAGGAAAGCCGCGAACGGCTGATGTCTGAAATCGAGAGTACATTAACTAGTGTCTCCGATTGGGGTCGACTAAACCTAGTCCATTTCAACCCCACCAAGACTCAAGCCTGCGCGTTCACCGCTAAGAAAACCCCATGGTCTGTGGCTCCACAATTCCAGAACACCTCCTTGAACATCAGTCAAAGCATCGGGATCCTTGGCGTCGACATTTCTAGCGACGTTTTGTTCCGAAGTCACTTGGAAGACAAGGTTAAGCTGGCATCCAAAAAGCTCGGAGTGCTCAACAGAGCGAGGCAGTACTTCACATCGGGGCAAAGGCTACAACTTTATAAGTCACAAGTCCGGCCTCATATGGAGTACTGCTGTCACCTATGGGCGGGAGCACCTGGATACCAGCTTGGGCCTTTAGACTCGGTTCAGCGACGTGCCATCAGAATTGTTGACGATCCCGAGCTCACAAGCGGTTTAGAGCCCCTTAGTCTGAGGAGAGACTTTGCCTCCTTATGTGTGTTCTACCGCTTGTACAACGGAGAGTGTTCTAAAGAATTGTTCGACTTGTTGCCCACTGCTACCTTCTACCATCGCAACTCTCGCCATCGACGGGGAGTCCATCCTCACATATTGAAACCAGAATTGTTTCGAACTGTGCGGGCTCAAAGGAGCTTTCTTCCGCGGACGGTCAGATTGTGGAATGAGCTCCCCGCCGTGGTTTTCCCAATGGAGTACAGCATGGGGTTCTTCAAAAAGGGCGTGAAGAGATTTCTTCAGGGTCGGCAACGCGCAAGTGATGCCCCTGGTGTTGCAAGCGTCCATAGGCTACGGTAACTGCTTACCATCAGGCGGGCCGTATGCTTGTTTGCCACCTTAGTGGTATAAAAAAAAAAAAAAAAAAAAAAAAAATCATTGATGATGGAATTCCATTCTTCCCGACAGTCATAATACATCGACCCCGCGACTGCCTCAAGAGTAGCGGTTCTAATTCAGTAACCTATAGTAACCTATGTAAAGGCAGTACAGGCACGAAAGGTAGCATTAGTTTATTTGTGAAACAGTGAAGAGAATGCACTTACATTTTGCACCTTCGTCACTTATTATTAATGAAATGCAATTTGTCTATATTTATTTCATATTTTTTATAGTTCATCTAAAATATAATTTGATTAGCTGAAACTTAACTTGGAAGTCCATAAATCCATGGGATACATAATCATACTTAAATTATTTGGTAAGAGCCTAAGTCCTAGATTCATGTCTAATACTTAATATAATAATGAATATGAAAAGAGAAGGATAAATAAGCTCGTAATAACCTGAAAAACTTTTCCTCATGTTGGTTATCTTTTATTTTGTGAATATAAACCTAGGTTTTCTACACCTACCGTAAATGTATAATTAACGGTGTTCAGGGGGATGGTAGTTTCAGAAAATCCATACTAATATTTTAAATGCTAAAGTAACTCTATCTCTGTTACCTCTTTACGACTAAACCTCGACTTGACGATCGACGACCAAGCGCGGGGAAGTTAGTTCAATTGTTTATCGCGGCGAGCGGTCAGCTGAAGTGCGTTTGAACACTCAAATCACCCCCCTGTATACGGCCCTGAGTTATACCCACTGCAATCATATGCGTAGATTCCGTATTGCTTACTCTTAGTGATATATAGTTACTATACCTACTTAGTATAATTTACATCCCTACTTACTGAAATATAACTTATTAAATATTGGCAAGCCAGATCATCTGCACAGAAGAATGTAACGTTGTTTTACAGTTTCACAACAACACTGAATCGATTACCATTTTCTGCGACGGAATGGGATATTCATGATTTTTACAGAAGGAATAAACAAGCGAATTCAACCAAACGCATTGTTTGTTTGGGATCGAACGAACAAGTGTTAAAAAACTTTCTACGAGGGCTGCCAATTAAAATATGTATGTTCAAGCTTCAGTTAGGGTCAGCTCACACCACGCGACACTCGACGCGACGCGGCGCGCTTTTTTACTATGAATAGGCGCCGTCGTCAGTGATGATGTGCCAAAAGTGTTAAGCATACAAAGCCTAGAGAAGAGAACTGGCTCTCAATGGCAACTGTAGAAAGGAACACATCGGTAAGTGCATAGAGATTAATAATCTGTATTATGTAATAGTATGTATAATGTGAGATTATACATACAGGCAGATTTTTAAAACAGTTTTTTTTGTTACTTTGTATAGGCCTGTGTTTTACTTGTAATTTCACCATAGTAAGTGATGATGTGGCCGAAGGTGGTATGAAGACAAAGCCGAAAAGGAACTGGCTCTCAAGTGCAGCTATCGAAACACACCGATACGTGCTTTGCGACAGATTTTCAACTTGAGAGTGATTGCCAGCCAGGTGGGTATTACAAAGTCGCCTACCACCGTGCTATGTTTCCTCACGATGTCAAGCTCATTGTAGGATTCGAAGACGGGACCTTTGACTCGGCATCAAACGTCACTACCACTGAGCTATCATCGTCCTCATAGACAAATGACTAATATAGATTTAGAGTCATCGGTAAAATACCATGGGTATGTGTAGATATCATAGTGTGGAAGATACTTATTTTTCAGTCAAAATAAATGCAGTCAAAGTTGTGGCACCCTTACGTTTGAATAACACTTTCAGCGTCCTCATCTCCAATGCTAAATATAACACATGCATTGCTAAATATAAATATAATGGACGAGGAAAACGTAAGAAAAATCATTTGTTGTTGAGACTTCTATAAGAGCTACCGATCAAACATAACTTTCATATTTACAATCACAACAAACAAGACATACTATTTTTCTGGATTTAGATTACTTTTTAATAATAAAATATGTAAAAAAAATATACTACACGGTAACAAACACGCATACGGCCCGCCTGATGGTAAGCGGTTACCGTACCCTCTTGAAGTACCAACCTACGAAACCAGCCTAAGGTTTACCGCTAAGGCTTAACGTTTAATATAATTAATTGCAGATAGTAAGTATTCTACATAAGATGATAAGGTACAAACCCCCAACTATTCTTAAATCCTTCGTCAACAAATCTCGTGCAGCCGATTCACCGCGGTCTTAATTCCGATCAATGATTTACAACTTGTTAATAATACCGCAAGCTTAAACCGCATACCCATAAATCAAGATCTGAACTGTAGCTTAAACGAATATATTGATTGTAATGCCCTGGTTTACGTGATTCCATGTTTATATGTTACAGATTTTTGCAGGAAGTGGGATGGTAATTTGTGATGTAACGGACCATTCTTCCTCTTTCACTTTTGAATGATATATGTTTTTTTTGTTATCTTCTCTATATTTCCGTTCGGGCTCACATATGAAAAGTTAGATACTGGATGGGTTTGCGTAGAACTTCATTGATATTCCAATTTGTTTTTCATGAGATAGTCCAAATGTGCTATACACCTCCCTCCAGTTGTAACTCCCAAGTAAAAGTTAAAAAGTCGTTAGTTAAGTCTCTATCACACAGAAAGCTGTCTTTTGTAAAGTTACATTATGGTGGTGTTACATGGGTGTTACTCAATCAGTCTAATTGAATGGGCGATGCGCAGAGCAAGCAGAGTAGGAATCTCGCGCAGGAGTCATTACTGCTGTGACAGATGGTTGTAATAAATACAACTTTAACACGGTTACAACTAAAGAATTATATATGAGGAGAAACATCCGCGTCAGACATAATTAGTAACGCAGGTGTAATTTGTGTTGTGATGGGCGTTCTGCCTTATTGGTGTTTCTAATTACGAAAGTTAATTTAACCGCTTGATATCGCGCGAGCTCTGAGTATGTTTTTTATCGGTTTGTTTGAATCACTTGCTATTTAAATAGTAACTAATTTATATAATTCATTGTTTTATACACAGGCTGTGAATAAATATTAACTCTGCTGAAACATTGTTCAGATTTACATGTTGACTGTGGTAACGAATGGGTCATGTTCCGAAAGTCTGGAAGCTTGCTAACGTGCAACCTGTGCCTAAGAAGGGCAGCCGTGCCGATCCTACAAACTATCGACCGATTGCGATCACCTCTATACTCTGCAAGACTATGGAGCGTGTATTGAATCGGAGGCTCCTGGCATACCTTGAAGATAACGAACTCCTCAGTGACCGACAGTACGGTTTCCGCCAAAAACGGTCTACTGGGGATCTTCTTGTGTATGCCACACATCTTTGGAGCGAAGCCATTGAGAGACACGGGGAAGCAATTGCCGTTTCCCTCGATATATCTAAGGCTTTCGATAGGGTCTGGCACACCAGCCTTCTAAGCAAGCTTCCTTCATATGGAATTCCTGATGGCCTGTGCGCTTGGATTTCCGATTTCCTGAGTGAACGGTCTATACGAGTGGTCATAGACGGGTGCTCGTCGGACCTCTTGGCAATCAATGCCGGAGTTCCTCAGGGATCAGTTCTCTCTGCAACCTTATTTCTGCTGCATATCAACGATCTGCTAAAACCCGGTATCTTTGGGTACGCAGACGACAGCACTGTTGCAGAGAGATACGTTTCCAGCGCGCGAGCCACTAGTGACGAGATCCAATTGTTTCGGGAGGCCATGGTAGAGCGTTTGAACGTGACCTTGCAGGCAGTCTTTGATTGGGGCAAAGCCAATCTGGTCACATTTAACGCTACCAAGACACAGGCGTGTCTTTTCACCGCCAAACGGAGTCCTTACAACCAGGCTCCTACTTTCCAAAATATATCCTTGCCAATATGCGATCGCCTTGATCTCCTAGGCATAACATTAACAGCCAAAATAAACTTTGGCTGTTCTATTGAGTCGAAGGCAGAAACAGCTGCCAGAAAGCTGGGTATCCTCTCTAAGGTCAAGCGGTACTTCACGCCTGGGCAGTTGCTCCAACTATATAAAGCACAAGTCCGGTCGTGCATGGAGTACTGCTGCCATCTTTGGGATGGATCAGCTAAGTACCAGCTTGAGGCCCTCGACTCAATAGATCGCCGAGCCAGGAGACTAATTGGAGATGAGTCTTTAATTAAGGTGAAACTCACGAGCCTTGACCATCGAAGAAAGGTTGCTTGCTTATCGGTTTTCTACAGGATATATTTTGGAGAGTGTGCGCAGGAATTGTTCAACCTTATTCCACCATCCTCATTTTTACACCGAACCACAAGACGCCGGGAAAATTTTCACCCGTACGTTGTTGACATACCGAATATACGGACACAGCGTTTTGCATCCTCATTTTTAATGCGTACAGCAAGGGAGTGGAACTTGCTTCCGGCGTCTGTGTTTCCTGACGCTTACAATCTAGGTACTTTCAAGGCCAGAGTGAATAGGTTTCTTCTGGGTAAGCGTGTTTCATCTTAGGCTTCGTCATCGCCCCTTATGGGCGGGTCAGTGGCCAAACGCAAGCCCATCTAATTAAAAAAAAAAAAAAAAAAACTAGATTTATTTCATCGACAAAAAAGCAGGATTTTGTATAGAAATTGATTTATGATTTCTCAGCGGAAGTAATGTTAAATCCCATGGCAATCCATGGGTTCTAATTCTACTATGAGCTTGAGCTTTCAGTGAAGGAAAAGGCTTGGGAACTTCCAAGCTTTGGAGGCTTTGGTACATCTTTCACATAATTACTTCAGTAGGTATCTATCGTGATTATGGTCAACACAAGCTTATCAATGTAAAAACAATAAGTTATAGAATTAAAAAAATTACCAAACTGCAATTCCAAAAAGACATTCGAAAGAAAGGAAATATTTATTCACTACTATTATAAGTTCTGACAAGTACAAAAGTAATGATACAGCTATTAACTTACTCTATAATTAGTAAAGCACTGCATATTCTGTCGTGCCCTAATAATTAAAAGAAACAAGTATTTGGCACACGCAAAGCACGTTTTATTACAGTACCTACCTATCTACTTACCTTGTCCAATCAAATTATGTTTGGGTGCTATAATATTTCACAAAGTTTTACTTTTTTTTTATACCACTAAGGTCTCTAAAAAGCATACGGCCAACCTGATGGTAAGAGGTTACCGTAGCCTATGGAAGCTAGCAGACCTCTTCACGCCCTTTTCGAAGAACCTCATGCTGTATACCATTGGGAAAACAAAAAACTTGGAAGGTAAAAGATAAAAAAATACCTTAGCCGATTGACTTATATATTACTAGCGTACCTTAGCCACTGACATTTTATCGTGTGAATTTGATTCCTTCGACTAAGTATCATCATGTTAATTTTTTTCAGCCTATACCTATTGGCTAATAATGTTTAGCAACACGGAAAATCGCTTTTATTGAATTACAAATGCCCATTCTTCTGAGTAAGTGCAATCTAAATGGAAATAATAACTACCCGAAAATGTGCGTTTTATTATACAAGATTGAGAACAATCAGTGTCAGAATGGAACTGATGTAGGTAGTTAAGTTAGGGAATCGTCATAGTACCTGTGCTGTGCTCGTCATTGCTCGTAAGGTGGAACAATGTGATCTCCGCAAGAAGTGCACCGTGCAGTGGATATGCGCCCGCGCCGCCGCCGCGCCACCGCCGCGCCGCGCCGCCCGCTCGGTGCGGAGGTGAGCTACGTGAGCTCCGGGGTCACTGCTCTGACCTGCGCGTGGGCGCGCCCGTTTCCGCCCGCGAAACCGAATCATTGCGCCCAACACTCCTAATCTTTAACGATATAGCACATTTACACACACGTCAAGTGCCCTCCACTTGTTGTTATAACTTTATACTGACATTGTGGATTTAATCTTCCCCTTTACGTGCCTCTTCAAATAAACTAATAGAGGTAACTAATGATGGAGTATGGTTAGCTCGCGTTAGTAGTGTAGCTCGGCATATGCTATCTCAAGGTGGGTAAATTACAACGGCCTACTACTATCCCGTTTAGTTGGTGCAAGCCAAGTTTCGGCCTGTAATAATCATTGCTTTCGACCTGTAATTCAGCGGGACATAAGGTATTACCGGGATGAAATAAGTAGTTACCCCATTCATGGAGCTCATCATAGGACGGTGCCATCACAGTTTTACCATGTACCGTGTACGTCGAATGCTCAAATTTTATTTTATGAAATATCTATTTATTAGTAATCAGTAAACCCAAATATTACATAATACCTATATAACACTATTTTTATAATCGATAATTGAAGATAAAACCGGCCAAGAGCGTGTCAGGTTCCGTCAATGAATATGATGTTAAAGAGCTATGATAATGTCGGAGGCCGAAGTTCACGATTGCAAAGGTACTTTAGCAGTTTTTTCCGAACTATGTTTTGATTTGAGTTACTTTTAGTATCTACGTATACTCTGGTTTTAATTTCGTAGATTAAAATTACAGCTGAGAACGACTTTTTTTTAATGCTGCACTCGATCTCTGGCTCCACTCGTGGAGCATACTGTTGCAGCAGATTCATTCATTAGTGATTTATCGAACCATTGTGACATGACTCACTCATTTGTGTAAATAAAGTTTTTGTAAATGTAATACATTAAATATTATTAATAAACATAATCCATTATGTTTGTTATTTATAGTACTTTACATCATTATTATAATAAAATAATGATGTTTGTTATATTAGGTACGTATTTTTGCGAAACGAATATTTGATCCCAAACTAAGCTAAGGAGTAGCCATTATTGGTTTAGTTCGCGTTTTAGGCCCGGTTTCAATAATTTACGGATCGGTATCGGTTAAGATTTATTAAAATTAAGACTCTTATATCTTTACTAATAATGACGCAAAGACCTCAAAGCTTTGCATAGCAGACCCTCCCATATGGAAGTAGCTATCACAGTTAAAATTAGGTTACGAAATGATCTATATGCCCAGTTTGGCAATTAAAATACCTACCATTGGTAAGCAAAACGATTCGTTTTCGTTTATTGAAACCGGGCATTAGTCATCACATCATCAATCGATCGCATTTAATTTATTATTGATTTGTTATTTATTACAAAACAGTTTATGTATTATTTATAATATTTAATGTATTACGTTTATATTTACTACTATAACAAGAAGTGTCTCAAATTGCATATAAATATCATTTCACCCAATAGCTACGTAGGTCAAAGGTAATTAATTGTATACCAACCATTGATATACCAACACGCGTTCAGTCCATACATCAGTGCAGAAGATTTTTCCGGTTTCATTGTTAGTTAGTGCGTTCATTGTTCGTGGTACTATCAGTACAATTAATAGTTTAAAACAATCGCGTTTACAAAGCTCCGTTAGTACACTCCATCTGCGTCAAGTGAGCTCGGTGCCGAAATATGTTTATCGGCCATCGCCGGATCGAACACTCGAAAGTCCTCCCATACCGGTAACTAACTATGGAAGCGGCTTATTGTGGATTGATCTTAGAAAACAAAAAAATACAAATATTTCAATTCAGTTTCATGGACAAACAGTTTTCATCTAGATAGTCCACCAACACGAAAACTTCATATTTTTGTTCAGTGTCAATGGGCAGTTCTCAACTCACAAGGCGACATACCTTGGTTACTCTGTAACAAGTAACAGGTTTTTTTTTGTGGATGTATTTAAATTGTCATACTAAAAACTGTTGTATTAAATTGATTCAATCGAGCATTGAAATATGACACTATAACATGATCTGCCATTTAATGAATGTAAATAAATTAGATAACATTTTTTATAGATCGAGAGGTGTCGATGTGGGCGGATCGTTCAATTTTCGGTAGTTATAGTATGAATCAGTTTCCATATTATAACATCTGAAAGAGTTAATAATAAAAACTACATTTGCATACACATGTAGGAATCACAATGGTCGATTTAATTACGGTTCATTTTTTGTATGAATTAATAGCAGGTCTAAATGTGAGTGGGCCATGTTTAAAGTGTGTATTGTAAGTATTATACCTGTTTTCATACTCGAGTCGATGGTGCACATGGTGTTTTCGAAGATTTCGATTTATTTCGGGAAAAAGATTAAAAGCATATACCTAACATACATAACACTACTCTGTTTTTTAAGCTTTGTGTCTGTTATATTTTATATGTAACTAGCAGACCCCCGCGGTTTCACCCGCGTACGGTTTAAATTTTTTTGCGCGGCACACTAATTATTTTTCAAAAATAAAAGTAGCTAAGTTACTCCTTATAACATCAGTTATGAACCGGAACAGACAGACAATTCAATCCGATTTTATTTTAAAAAAATCGCTAAGTAGGTAATCTAAGAGATTTCCAAGGAATTTTCGAAGGAAAATCAAGGCATAATGGTAAGTTTTTCATTCAAATATCCACGAACAAAAAACAATTTTAGTTTCGAATTCTAATCCGATTTAAATATTCTTTTATATTTGACATTCCAATTTTAAAGAGTATTGCATTGCACCAAGTTTTTTGACTAAAATCGGCTCAGATTACAGAACAAAAGGCAGATAGAGCGCGCGAAATACGGGAGTGAGGCCAAAAAAACCACAAAGCTCATTTAAAGAAAATGTTTTTCGTTTATTAAAGTTTTTTAAGGCGCGGACTGACTACGATTTTTACAGCACTCGTTCTTCACTGGAATAGGGTTGAAAATGGTAAATCATAAATATGTCGACTCTATGAAATGGACTGTTATTTACGGGTTTTCTTTAGATTATACAGAATATACACATTAAATTGAATAAGTGTCCGGTTAATATTCTAATATAATTCTGTATCTTATATATTCTTAAAAATAAAATTGTTGTCATCGCTGAAAATACGGAGAATTTCGACGCGAAAGATTTTTTTAAACGTAACTTACGTTTTTTTGATTGGGAATATCAAAGCACTTTTTAATATTCTATTCGGCTGAAATTTTTCTCAAAACCCTCTTCTGTCCACAGTATTTTTTGTGTTAGGTATTTCATTACGTTACGGCATACTCGACTCTCAAACAAACCTATTTTTGTGAATTTGAGCTTAGGCTTAAACAAAGCAAATACAAATTCAAAAGCGATTACAGTAGTACCCAATTAATATGGCTTACCGATGTACACAATATAAGCTGACCTCTCATTGTACGGAAATCATATACAATGCGAGATCAGCTTATACTGGAAATGTATAGCTTGATGTGTTGCCGTGTGTACCTGCCCAGAAGATACATTTTCAAAGCGCGGGAAACGCTATTGGCCGACATTTGCCGTCATGTTGCGAGTGAGATAGAACTAACAGCTGCAGTGTATTATGAACCTTATATTTGTGATCTAAGGTCGATTTTAAGTTTTAAGCATTCTTTCGTTAATCTTCGGGGCCATACTTTCTTTTCTGTGCGAACAATGATTCACGACGCGCCATAGAAGTTGGGTAATACTGTACCAGGTATGTGTTTTACAATTTGTATTTGCTTTTTTGGCCTCACTCCCGCGTTCCGGACGCTCCATCTGCCTTATTCTGTAATCTGTGAAAATCGGATTGAGTTTTCTAACATTTGTCAAAATAAAATGTAATTTAAATCAAAAGTACTAAGGAGTATTGATATCAACTTCGATGCAAATCATCCCTAAAATAACTTTCTACCCCTTTTTGACCCCGTTAGGCGATGAGTTTCAATAAAATACGAAACACGTGTTCCATCAATTCTGTTAAGGAATGTTTATGCAAAATTTGAAGTAGATCGGACCAAGGAATCACGTTGTCCCATACAAACTTTGCCCCCGTTTTTCACCCCCTTAGGAGTAGAATTTCGAAAAATCCTTTCTTATCGGATGCCTACGTCATACAAAGAACACACCCTCCAAGTTTCAGGTCTCTACGATCAGCGGTTTAGGCTGTGCGTTGATTGTCAGTCAGTCATTCAGGACAAAGCATTTTATATGTATAGATTAATGTAGTATGTGGTCAAAATAAACTTATTTTCTTTCTTTATTCTTTCTTTCTAATAGTTCGTGTGTTTTTTTTATATACGAAGTCGATAAACAAGCATACGGCTCGCCTGATGGTAAGCTGTTATCGTAGCCATTTGGATGCTTGCAACACACGGGGCATCACTTACGCGTTACCGACCCTGTCCCATTTTTCAATAAGCTCTGGAAAACCTTACTCAGGAGCAGGAACACAACATAAAGTTATTTGGCTGCGGTATTCTGTAAGGTGGTGGTACTTCCCCAGTTGCACGTCTCTTTGAGTGAAATAACGCTATATACTCAACCTCTCTTTCAGACTAAAAGAAAAATATTGCCTGCGTACAAAAGATTTGAGCTTCCTAGACGGTCCAGCCAGAGTGAGATGTCGTAACGCTCGGTGCTTTCAGTTACGTAGTCGCTTTTTGAGAAGCTTTCTTACTCTGTTATTAAATTTGTTCGATCCATCACGCACACACATGTTTCAAATCGATTTTGAATGAATCGTACATTACCACATTATCGTAGCTATATATCTATAATAGGGGTAATATGATATACCCGTAAATGATCTAAGTGATATACATTTATAATACAGTTAAACACAAAACAAAATAAATTCTACAAACCTTTAATATTTTTCATCAAAAAAACTACCGTAATACTATAATTCTCGAAACTGAAAACTCATAAACTCGACTGACCCGAACTGAAACGACTTACCTGAATGTAAAGCGTACCAACCAATAGATATAAGAATAAATTTCAATTTATTTTAATAAATAAAAGGTCGAGAGAACTTTCATAAATGCGTTCGTGGTAAGCGTTTACACTCCAATATTTTTTGGCACCAGCCCATTGTATGCAAATGAAGTAATGAATGTTTTCACTGCAACAAAACACGAGTAACGGTTCCCTTAAGTGAAGATTTGTCGGCCAATAATAATTATCACCGACTTGTAACAAATCCATGAGTGTGTTGGTATCTACTTATCAACTCAATGAAGTGTGGGTTTGTATGGTAATTTTGTTTCTCGACTCATAAAGTGGGGCAAATATTATTTATTGGGGGCATTGTGTACCTCATCATTATACAAATGGTACTGACGACAGTCGGGGTAAAACGCGGAAGTATGCTTTTAACCAAAACGGTTTGGCACATGAGGCCAGCATGTATAGTGTGCATCAGGAATACGTTACGTCTACGAGAATTCACATTGGTGCCGATTCTGTTATAAATCGCACTAAACTAATTTTAGTCACATCACATCTCTTTCTTACAAACATTATTGAAAAAGGATAGAACATATTTAAAGCTGTCAAATTAGTCTTTGCCGTCTTCATTTGCGGGTATTTAGACGTAACCGCAATAGATGGCGACTAAATTTATATTGAAAACAAGCATTGGACTAATTTGACAGGACTACATTTTTTACATCCTTTTCTTATGTTCTTTGTTAGAAAGAGACATAGTGAGATTAAAATTAGTTTAGTTGTAAACAACAGAATCAGAAAATTGTCTCACTAAATCTTCTAAATTAAATAGGTTTAGTTCTCTGGTACATTTTAAAATTATAATTTAGTTCTTTCTATGGCTTGTGCACAATTTTAGCTTCTATAGTCCTATTACTCTGATCACATGTAATATTTGCCGTCCTATACCCCTTTCGCACCTGAATAATACGATAGTGAGTTCATTTTATCTAAAGTTCTACAACGTAGTTTACACACCTGGATGTCACGAACGTGCTATGCGCTTTCTAGAAGTTGTGTAAATGGTATATTTTCTAAATATGTTTTCCCATGATACTTACCGTACATAATAAGATTTTATAGAAAAGAAAAAGATTTGGACGGAAAAAAATGCAAAAGGGATAAGCTTATTCCCTACTGTGTATAAACTATTCCCGTCCTGTTTAAATAAGAGAATAGAGCCAGAGATAGAGACGTACCAACATATTGAACAGGCAGGATTCCGAAAAGGTGTTGCACAATAGATCACATCCATACTTTAGAGCAAGTAATTGAAAAGCATCAGGAACGCCAACAACCCTTATACCTAGCTTTCATTAACTATGTAAAGGCCTTCAACTCCATATCTCACGACAGCCTATGCAGCAACCATTACACCAACAAGATATCCCCAAAATTTATATAAACATCCTGAAAGTCATCTACAGCAAAATTGTAAGCCGTGTAAAACTTGACATATTGGGGCCAATAATCAAAATATGTAAGGGCGTGAAACAGGGAGACCCGCTATCACTTACAATCTTTATATCAGTTCTACAACATATAATGAAAGACCTAGAGGGGAAACAAAAAGGTATTAACATAAATGGGAAATATCTGAATAACCTTAGATTCGCTGATGATATAGTCCTCTTCTCAAGATCAGCTAAGCAATTAGAAGAAATGGTATCAGAGCTTTGCGAAATAAGCAACAGGATAGGAATACAATTAAACACATCAAAAACTAAGGTAATGACTAATGCTATCATTTTCAAGTTCACAAAGTTTAGAGTATATAGAGAGATATAAATTTAGGGAAATGTATTTCATTTAGCAGTTCCAGAAACAAAGATGAAATTGATAGGAGAATAAACATGACATGGAGTAAGTTCTGGAACTTAAAAGAATTATGAAATCAAAACTACTTTTGAAACTGAAAAATACACTTATGGATGGATGTCTGCTCCCCTGCATGTCTTACGGATCACAGACTTGGTTATACAACAACTATGCAAGAGACAGAATACAGAAGACCCAACATGCCATGAAACGCAGTATCATGAATATTAGACTGAGAGATAAGCAAAAATCAGAAAACATACGCAAAAAAACAAAAGTGACAGATGGTCTCCAGCATATGAAACGACTGATATGGAAGTGGGCTGGCTAGATCTACAGATGGAAGGTGCACAGAATTGGTCACTTATTGGTCAGGCCCAAGTGGCAAGGGAGCCAGAGGACGCTTTAGAGAAAGATGGACTGATGAAATAAAAAAAATTGCTGGAGAAGACTGGACAAAGAAAGCAAATATAAGGACAACTTGGAAACTATTGGAGGAGGCCTATACCCGCCAAGGGCCTTAACTGAATAACTGTGTTTTTAAATTCTAATGTTATTTTTTTTTAAAGTATGTTAATGTTATTATTATATTATATATTGATCCGTAAGACATGCAGAGGAGCAGACATCCATCCATAAGTGTCTTTTTCAGTGTCAAGGGTAGTTTTAAATTCATTATTTCTTTTATGTTCCAGAACATACTGGCGGGCTAGTTGGCGCAGTTGGTTAAGATTCACCTTACGCGCCGCAGGTCGTCGGTTCGATTCCCACACAGGACATGCATTTGTGTGCATGAACATGTCTGTATGTCCTGAATCTGGGTGTAATTATGTATATTAAGTACAAAATCAAAGTCAAAAAGTCATTTATTGAGTTTAGGCCCTAGTAAGGCACTTATGAACGTTAAGTTGTACATACAGTTGAATTTACCACCGGTTCAGAATACTCTGAAAAAGTAGTATATGTATTATATCAGTTATCTGGTTTCCATAGCTCTGCTTAGTTTGGGATCAGATGACCGTATGTGAGGAATGTCCCAGGATATTTATTATTTTTATTCTTTTTGATTTTTTCAAAATTTGGTATTTCTGCGAAAATTCACGTGTAATGTGAAAATCCGGGATAATTTTAGTAGTGGTTTGATAGTGGTAATTCTTGCAAAAACTTTTGGACTATACTATACCTACGACATGTTTTTAAAATAGCTGCTTTTTGTATGGTGATAAAGCTCTTCGTTGATCGGCCACACGTTGAGCGGTGATATTAAAATTTGGGTATTTTAATTTTAATTTGTCGTATAGTCGGGTGAAATACATGGTTTTATCAGTTTTTAACTTTGTGATGGATGGTTACGACCAAAGTGTAATACTTTGGTCGTAACCATCATCCTCAGGCGTTGTTTATTTGCATAGCGGGCTGATACCTTCATAATGAATAAAATTAGATCTATTGTTATCAATTAAAATAAAAAGGAATTATGTGTGACTACTACTTGACATAGGTCTCCTCCATTATGTCTAAAAAAATCCCACTTCGCATTCAGTGCCAGACATCGTGATCGGTAGAGTAGTTAAGGCGTGAAAGAGTAACAAATAAACAAAATCACATTCTCATTTATAATATTAGTAAGGTTTAGCCGTTCGAGCGATGTAGCTTGCCTGATTGTCTTTTCAGCTTACTGACTCTGCTAGCGAATTCAACATAATATAGCTTAAATCACGGAGATGAACATACAGTATTATAGTATTACAATCAGATGTATCCTACGGGATAAACAGGTCAGAATCGACTCACACAGTCAGTATGTCATTGGATTTAAATAAATTACCAAGGAAACCAGGTAAAATCGCGGGGCGCAGCAAGTAAGTGCTTGAATATTAGATATGGTATAGAGATAAAATTTGCGAAAAATGCAACGAAACATTTTAGCGTGCTGCACGAGGGCAAAAAGTTACAATAGTATGACGTCATCAAACTTTTTGAATACCAAAGAAACCTGATGCTTAAACTATTTATCTACGGGCCTCTCGCAATGGCACTCTACTCAAACTCTACACGGTATCGCAGTTTCATCGGGGATTCCTCGAAATCTGTCGGTGCGATAACGCAGAAGAAATCATAATTTCGTCAACTGAAAGTGATGGGAATGTAGAGTCACCATCCGTCACCAACTAAGCAGTATTTAATTAAATATAGGGGTTCAAGGTATTTGCCATCAAACTGATCTTATTCCCTTCTCATTAATTCTGCCAGTAATACGTAATGTGGCTCCTTCTTTTTGCCAACTGGATGCTTAGATTTTTTTAAAACCCAGATTATGCTAGTCTAACAAAGCTGACATATCTATTTATTTCTATTTATTTACAAAAAAATTACACACGAGTCTTCAGAAGACCGCAAGGGATGGATATTTAAAAAAAAATTTGTTACATGAGCTGGAAATATTGACCTGTGTAATTTTCATCACCTAAATACTTTGTTATCTTAATATTAATAGTTTCTGTCACTGTGATACTGCGTACTCATATATTAATGTTAATATTTTTTTATGTATATAATAATGGATCATTAAGTTTATCCGGCATAAACAATTTTTGGTATGGGAATCCTACACCTGAGTGCCCAGTGGCGATGACTAGCGACTGATTCAATTAGTGATTGCGTTCACTTGTCGCCGGGCCGAGTGCGGTATCGAGTGCGCGGGCGCGGGCGCGGGCGCTAGCGGCCGGCCCGCGCAGCCGCATCGCATGACGACGCGCGACGCGGTCGCTCCACTCCACTCCAGTCACTGCCTGATTTGATGATACGATCTACTTTTCAACCGAGACAATGTCGTGATGTTTTAAGCTGTGATCTAAAAAGTAAATGGCCGATGTTTTTAGGTTGCCATTAGTCGACCATTTATTGTTAGGGTTGTTGGTAACAAAGATATTTTATAAAAGCTCTACATACAACCTGTGGATGTGGATTTGTTCTCTTTCCTTTTTGATTTGGCTCCGTCATCATTCGACTAACGTTATTTTTCTATCTAACTACAAAAATAACAACTTTCAAATTCAAAATTCAATTCAAATTCAAAATCATTTATTCAAATAGACCTTCGCAGGCACTTATGAAAAGTCTGACTCTAATACTCTAATACCGGTTCGGAAGGTTGCATTTGCTGAGAAGAGCCGGCAATAAACTCAGCAATTACTCTTTTCAAAACAAGCTTAGATTCATTACATCATATTTACATTCTAATCGCACTGACAACAATTGCGTGCCCCGGCGCGGCCGCAAAACTACAAAGTAGACTGAATCTATATTTAATAAGTAAATAAATAAATGGCAAACTTAAGCAGACCAACCCCCACAAGCAGCACCTGTTCACAAGTATGACAACAACATTCATATTCGTGACTTTCATCAACCTGTTAGAAAAATAATAGTTATTCCTCCATGGTAAAACGATTACAATAATTCTGTCAACCGAGAAGATAGCCATAAATTTATAATAATCATTAAATGTAACAAAAAGACATAAATTATACAATAAATAATAATTCGCTTCTTTTATTACACCTAGCAGAGACGAATGTCGGCCATTATTATTTTAAAACGCTTAAAATATTTTTAACGGTCCCGAGATTATTAGGTATCTGTCATCATTATCCGATTAAATGCTTACCTACCTACTCTACTTAATTGATGGAACTGATGGAGAGTCCACAATGGAGCGAAGAATGTAAAATTTAAAGAGCTGAGTGCAATGACTGCGGGCATATTTCGAAAGCATTTTGAAAATAATTTTACGTTGTTATGTGACTATTGCTTACATTATGCTTTCGATTATGATCGTTTTCTAATAAAATGCTTGACTGAAATAAGCAACAACACATAGCGACAACTGACCTGTTTGTTTCATACATTATTTGATTACATTAGATTGAGGAGCCGGTCTGACCACGTCTAACCTCATACTATACCTTTAAAGATAATTCGGATTTGATTTTCAATGGATAACATCGACTTAGATATAATTTGATAGCGGTTTGACAAATGAAGTTTTATTACAGAATTCCTTGTTCAGCGACTGGGACGTCTGCGGAGGGATTGTTTGTCTACCATCAAAGCAAACGTAAATTTGTCTCGAAAGATATACGCGGGGCGTCGTCCACTGGCCTAGTACAATTATTGTCCTGTCACTCCACTGAAGTTACGGGCTCCATCCACCCGGAACATTTGCTTTATGTGAGATCACCCATCCTGGGAATGTATGCATGTACAAATACACCAGCCGACCTAGTCCAGAACAATCCTTGCTTATCGTTGGAAGTTTCGTTATTTTAATAAAATGCAGTTGATATCTAAACATTTACATCATCAAATCATATTGATCTTACGTAATATGGTTTTGCGATTACTACTGCGATTTAGACTCGGTGCTCATTGGCATCTAGGCCGAGTATGATGACGGTATTTTTTTATTTGATTTAATTTTTCATATCCCTTTTTACGAACTTATTAATTTTGTAATACTTAGTACTTTTAAAAAGTTAGCTTAATCGAGCCCATTTGTGGAACTATACATATGTACCATTATCATTCGAAGAGTTCCAGAGTGAAGAAACGGTTCTTCATGCTCCATGAGCTAAACACCCATAAACACTATGGGTATGGAACGCGTTTAAACAAAGTGGCCTAGTATTTAAGGTGCTAATTGCAAGATTGCATCCTAATTAAGATATAAAAATAAGAAATAGAGAAGAATACCTACCTTGTTATTAAATGGTATGGCATAGATAATATATCTTGTCTTCGATTCAAGGTGTACCCTAAAAACTGTTCATAAAAGCATTTATACAAGTACTCATTGACTCGGAAGAGACCAAATCAAGTGCTAGTTATATCTTACAGTTGATTGCTAATACTAACAAATATGAGCCATACATTATGAACGTATAATAAAGATAATAGTAAAACACAGTCCACTAAGTATAGTGTATAATTTGCTTTTGTGAGCAGGTTGTCAGAGAAGGTGACCTCACGGCGCGTGAGAGCACTCGTGGGCGGGACCATTTTGACTTTTGGTAATTACATTTGGACACCTTAGACGGACATTTAGATGAAATAAGCAATTATGTTTCATCATCATATTGTACTTACGCTTTGACTATTTTTATTTGCCATCTAGTCATTAGTCACATACTTAAAATAATTGGACTGTTTTACAAAAAAACTTAAACCGACTTCAAAGTACACTAAGAAGTAATCAAATCCTGATCTGATGACAATGGGACTAAACGGGAAGTGTACCCTTTCAAATACAAAAATAATGGTCCAAATCGGTTAATAAATGACGGAGTTATGAGGTAACAAACATAAAAAAAAGAATCTCCTCCTTTTTTTGAAGTGGGTCAATAATACACATATACCTAGTACCATTTTGGTACTAAACATTAAACTTTCTGAACCGTATTTCAAAAGTAAGTTGTTAACTAGTAAGACATTAGGCTAGATGACTAAAAATTCTATTTACTACGTATTTTTATCAAAAAATATTAGACACGTATTTCTTTTGTCAATTAAGCAAAAAAATTACGAAGATATCGTGTGTTGAAGTTCCGCATGATGTCACGTTAGAGTACACTTTTTACTCTAAAGTGACGTTACGAGCTTTGACTCATTTTATCTTTGTAAATATTTAATGATTTGGTAAAGCAAACAATACGTGTCCAATATTTTTTGATAATCTAGCTGACGGACTAATTCGTTTTTTTTTTACCTAGGTATCGTCCTGTTCAATTTCAACCTTGTGAAATTAAAACAAATTGAATTTACGGTAGTTAGCAATGTAACCAAATATTAAATAACATTGTCTAATAAATAAGAACAGGCATAACGGTTCCGAGCACCAAAGGTCAGCTGTAACATTGATGACATTTATCGGCCCAAATTCATTTGCTCTCAATAAATAATTTGGACATAAGCAATGATAGGCTAGGTAACAGTTAAATTACATTATTAAAAGAAGATGGATACAATATATCAATATAAAATAAATCATCTGCTACCTTAAAATAATTTCCTAGTGATTTCCATGCTTTAGATTTATACACCGTTAGTTTATTGACCTATATGAAAAGATGAATATAATAATCTCAGGCATATTATCTCCGGTTGTTCTCATCTTGCCAACGGCGAGTACATGCACAGACATAACCTAGTAGCCAGAATCATCCACCAGCAACTTGCTCTTCAATAGATAGTAGAGTCCGAAATACCGTACTATAAGTACGCACCTGCGCCAGTCCTCGAAAATTGTCGTTCTATTGGGATCGATCTGTCATCACGGACAGGGCTATTGTAGTCAATAAGCCTGATATTGTGTTGACATATCGATTGAAGCGCCGGGCAGTGCTCGTCGACATAACCATCCCCCATGACGAGAACCTCGTGAAGGCCGAGAAGGACAAGCTCAGCAAGTACCTTGACTTGGCTCACGAGGTGATCGCCATGTGGGACGTTGATTCGACTATCATTGTCCTGATAGTTGTTTCGGCGAACGGTCTCATAGCGAAGAGTCTCGACCAACATCTTGAGAGGTTCTCGCTGGATGGCTGGATCAAGGGTCAGATACAGGAGGCGGTACTCCTGGACACGGCACGCATTGTCAGGAGGTTCCCAAGCACTTCATAACCACAATTAATCAGTTTTTAAGAGGATCGTGTCTAACAGACACTTCTTTGTGAAAGAAAACCTCTTTGTTTAAGTATACATATATTTTCTAAAAAGAGTAATGTGGTGCGTGGCTCAAGCAATTTGATGAATAGCAATATCATACAAATACAAAAACCTACCTATCGAAATTAAAACCAAATAAATCAGTCCATCAAAGATTTAGATTTTCACCAGACTGGAATATTTTAGAATAGCAGATGGAAGGATTTCGCGAAAGTTGTTATTACGACTTCAAATAAAAGCTCTAAATGGTGTATGGCAATATGGATTTAGTGGCATATAACTTACAATTAAGCCTTACTCGAGCGGCTTTGCGCGCGGTGGCTGATGGCACACCGATGTGTGGACTGAGTAAAATATTATCACTCCATGCCATCACCTAAATTGACGACGCCGGACAAAAACTTCAAAAGCCCCGGACATTTATCCGGATTCCGCGCGCACGCTCTCCGAACGCTTTTAAAAAGAGAACAAATCCAGAAATCCTGGACAGATGGCAGCCCTACTCCTTGGTAATAGTTTAATGTGTTATGTCGATGATGCTCAGCACACAAAACCAAGCTATGAATTAGCACATAAAACACAAGTGCTGTTCGGCGGCAGATTTTTAACTTGAGAACCTATGGTAATATATCTGCCGTACATTTTCCTAACCGAAGGCTCAAGCTCATTATGGTACTGGGAACATACGATCATCGCCGCGGTAGCATCTCACTTCACTACTACTAAGCTATCATCGTTTTAATAAACACGTAACTTGGTATTGATAGCGCGTCTACTTGTTTGCCACCTCAATTACAAATGAAAATACCTGCTATTATCTGTGTTGAATGTAAATCACGTGTTGCTAAAACGTGCAATGCGTGCCTACAAACCTAGGTAACTATTTTAGCAATAGCAACTCGGCACTTGTGTTGTCGATCCAATCAAATATGCTTCCAAACACGAGTTCGAAGAAACAGATAACATCACCATAATATTTTATTATACAAATGAGGGAACGAATGACTTAAACGAGATAGTTTAAATATTAGAAACATAAATTATAACATTAGAAATCACTAATTGCATGGTTATATCTTGGCCACATCGATCTCCTTTGTTTCACAACACGAACAATAGAAAAGGTCAGTGTGAAATCGTTTAAGATTTTTTGGTTCTTTAAAATGCACTTTCACAAATAAAAAATAGTTTGAGTGGTATTCTAAAGGTAGAGAACATTTTCATGTATGAATGGTGACTAAACTTTATAGGGGTGGAGGCTTAATAAGTAGGAAAGTTGGAAGGTACCATTACTATTTTATGTAATGTTGACATCAAATGGAAACTGAAAATTAATTGAAAATGTTAGTTGTTTGAATAAAAAGAATGCACAGCAGTGTTATTGTGTGTATATTGGTTTGTCGCCGGCGGCCGCGGCCGCGAGTGACTGGGATCGTGCGCGTGCGCTCGCGCTCATGGAGCGATGATCATGCCCCGCAGCCTCCCCGACCGCTGACACACGATCTATTTCCAATCGATCTACAATTCGCTTCATTTGCATGCTATTTATTTTTATAGGAATAACTCGCTTTGATACGATATCCTACAACGTGATATTTTGGATTAGGAATTACTTAGCTGTAATCAATACATTGTATTAAAATAATATAGATGTATAACTATTACCAAATCTCATTAAGAAATATTTAATTTATATACGTCTATTCGTTTTTCAAATTGACAGTTGAATAAAATAAATCTATAAAACATTAGTTAAAAATGTGGTATTTAGATTTGAGAATACCAGTTGGATGGTGTTTCTGAGAAGTGAGACAAAGAGTCGTGTTTCTACATTCGCAGCCTCGTTTTGGTCTCCGGAGTACATTTATAATATGTATATCTATTTATATAATGAAGGCAGTTTACAAATAAAAAATAAAGTCCATGTGTTCGTTATAAAAATATTCTAAAAATATATTTACGGAATGACATCTTAAAAGCGCCGAACTTTCGATTGATTGTGCCGACTTTACCTACCGACCGACGTAATTCATCGATACATATCTTTGATATATTAGAATTCCAATTTCTTATCAGTATTGGAATTCTAATATACAGGTTCATTTTGCTTTCCGAGATTCTCTAGAACAATGTATTCATCATTACATTCAATGTATTATTGTAATTGGTGATGAAAGATGTTCATTAACAAATTGCATTGCAGCCGCAAATCAATTGCCACATGGACGGAGCATCACTTGAGAACGTCTCGCTCGCTCGACCAAATAGCTGTTTTGTTTTTGTTGTGTTCGTAATTTTCTTAGGCTTTCTTTGTCGCATATTGGTATTACAGATTTTTTTGGAAAATCCATCGGAAATGTCGGAAATTTTACCAAGGGGTCACTGGGCACGAACAGACATTCAATTTATGACATAAAAATAAATAATGGATTTATCACGGAAAAGGCTAACCCGATTTCGGTGAGACTTTTTTGGAAAGGTTCTGTATTTTTTATGTACCTATAGTTTAGTGTAACGTAATGCTTTGTAAGACCCTGTAAGAGACTCATATTGTTTCGGTAAAATAGTTTCGTATTTAAAATCCTTGCTCAAAAGTAAGGTGCAGATTTAGTTGACAATAAACATCACAGACAAAATGAAATGTTTATTCTCCTTATAGGATATTCCCTTTATAAGGGTTTACACAATTACCAATGAACACATTCAGGCTCGATCTTTTTTAATATGTAGCATATTCTTTGTGACATGTGGTCTCTTTGTATAGTAGAGCTGTATGACGTTTGTATTTTAATTTCAATTCCAATCTGATGAATCGTTGAACTTTGGCATAAATTGGATGTAATTAAAGTTAGGTCTGGTACTCAGGTGCACAAATCCTACCTAAGTGAGACGTTCACCCCGAGGTCCGTGGGGCCAGAGCAACACGCGCCCGCGCCGATCCGGTCCGATCCCGCGCGCCGCTACGTAGATCTTCCCACGATTTATACCGAACCACCTTCGATTTCTTCTAGTGCAGACCTCCAACTATGTGGGAATTGGATTACTATCAATATAGTGGAGTAGACTTCGTTCTTTCTAGACAAATGATACGAACATCTTGCAGCTGAAATCAAGTGCTGTAAGAGAAATTGGCTACAGAAAATTATTTTAATTGTCCATTTTTTGAAAAGTATGTCGTTCGTTTTGTTATCTTACACGTAAATTAAAGATATTAACATTAAACCACTTAAAAAAAAATTTGATAATAAAATCAATTTGCTATCAAGAATACAAAATTTCATGTCAGAAATCCTTTAGGTAAAAATGTCCTTAGAATCTCAAATAAAAATATGAACTTCTAGGCTTGTCAAGCTGTTGAAATTCTAATAAATAAATTATTATATCTACTCATGAATGGAAAGTAAATTCTAAAATTTCTTTAATTACCACTAATATACTATAGAACTTCAAATTATTTTCGACTTAAATAGTATTCCTCTATTCAGATATAATAACTGTAAAAAATAAAGTATGCCATCAATATTCTAAGTTATTATTTTATTACAAATAATGATTTAAACATGCACAGTTCAATTCTGATATTCACCTATAAATGGGGAACTCCATTCCATTCTCTGTTCGATCCTAGTTCGTATTAGAGCACTACCTAACTGTAATCAAATAATAGATTCAAAACGATATCGTGAGGTACATCCAAAAAGTAATGTTATTACCTCACTTAAATTTTACTACTAACACTAAACCTGTATTATATTTTAGTCTTTTGGTGTGGGGGTTAAAATATACCAAAACTATCTCCCCGAGGTCGTTTGCTCGATGGAAAATTATAATTATTTTACCGGATAACGTATTTTTTTAAACCATAAAATATTCAATAAAGTGAATCACTAAGTACCTCTACGTTCGTCATTGCAATCGAGACTATTAGAGACATGATTGTTGGTTATTACATAATTTTTGCGATGCTACATCGATAAACTTAAACGTGACTTAGCTAACTCTTATACTACAAAAGATGTTATGGTTATGGATGTCGGTAGGAACTTAAAATGAGCATATCTGTATCATTAATAATAATATAAAAATTACGTCTGACCCCTATTTTTGAAGTATTCCCATTTGCGCACCGATTTTTGAGCACCGATTCTATTCCCTTTTCAGCACCGATTCATATTTTGGATCGGTGCTCAAATGGGAACAAAAGTTTAATACGAAATCATTCCCTTTTGAGCACCGACGGTTTTGTAGCTTCTAGTGTTGTGGTGTTTAATAAAACGTATCGATAAAAATTTACAGTTTTATTATAAAAAGTATTATCGTTAGAGAACCCATTTTTAGAGCATCAAAACTATTCCGCTTTGGGTACTGATCAATATGTTAGGTTGGTTGTCAATTGCTGAACAAAATATACTTACTGTTGTTGATATTACCTAGTAAAAATAATAAATTAATAATAAAGTTATTTCTAAATAACTAATCTTAATTTATATATTTTTGGAATCTCCTTTTAAGCAAAGACTTAGCTTGTATTAGAAAACCTAGGTACTGACTAATAATGGAAACATAATGTACTCTCCATTTTACTTATATTAAATCTCTCTCTTAATACCTCAAAAAATGTATACTTATGAAAAAATGGTACCAGGATAGCATAAGCTCGAAGGAGATATCTCCAAAATAAATGTCAAAGCAAAACCTGGTACCATTTTTTCGTAAGTAATAATAAGTATACATTTTGTGGAAAGAATATATAATATATGTTGTTTTGTAACTAGGGAGAGCTTCTTCAAGCTTCTGTTGTACTGGTACTATTTAAAACTGTGGTGTTTAAATAAAATATATCGTAAAAAAATAGTTTTATTTTACAGAATAATTTAATTGTTTATTATCAATTACAGATGAATATTAATTATTTATTACTTTCCTAGACTTAAATTTTCTCAATTCGAACAAAACACAAACAATACAAGTCAGCATACGTTTTTTATTATTATGAAGAGCTTAGGTAAAATGATCTGTGATGATTTTAGAGCATCAGCTAATATTTTAAATTGTACCAGTATAACAGAAGTTTGAAGGTGCTCTCTCTAGTAAAAAAACAACATATATATTCTTTTAACTTATGTAAAAGGAGAGAGCTCCTTCGAGCTTACGTTATACTGGTACAATTTAAAATATTAGCTGATGCTCTAGAATCGGTGCTCTAATGGAATTCAATAGAATAACGTAAGTACTAAGTCTTGGTACAATTATTTCTTTAATTACCAAGTATACATTTTTGGAGGAATTTAGAGAGAGATCAAAACACCACAACACTAGAAGCTACAAATCCGTCGGTGCTCAAAAGGGAATGATTTTGAATTAAATTTTTGTTCCCATTTGAGCACCGATCCAAAATATGAATCGGTGCTGAAAAGGGAATAGGATCGGTGCTCAAAAAATCGGTGCTCAAAAAATCGGTGCGCAAATGGGAATACTTCCTATTTTTTACTTGGGCTCCGTTTTATTTTATTACCATTTTATTCTAGTAGACTTAATTGCATGGAATCATCTGTAATCCGGTCCTCACTAATGCATGAATAGCCTGGGGTGTTATAAAGCCTGAGAGGGAGCGGATGACACTGCATAAGTGTTTGATGACAGATTTTTAACATAAGGATGGTAGTCATCTAGTCTAGTACTACAAAGCACCCTTCCACCGTGCTATGGTTTCCTCGCGAAGTTTTCTTTCACTGAAAGCTCATGCTTATTGTAGGATTCGAACTTACGTTCTTTTTTATTCCTTAAAATAGCCTTAAAGATTGTATCTTCAGATATAATATGACAGTCAATGAGCTGCAAAAAAGTTTGAGACTAATTTTTTTGTGAAAATGTACTCGTCGTTTTCATCAAGTGAAAACGGTAACTTGAATTTATTGTAACCAATTAATCATGGTACAGAAAATGTGACAATATATTTCTCCCGGTAGCTTATCGTATATCAGGAGAAAGCAGTTCATAGTCGGCCGCGAACACGACACGTGTCGATAGTTGTTAATTAGTGTAGGGTGTCGGGAGCGACCGCAGCCCGACAACGGTTACCTGCGGCCGGCTGTACGGTACGTAACGTAGCCGGAACGTAACAAGAGAACTACCCGCTACTATGATTGCTTACACGCTCCAACTCCTGTCTTCCTGAAACTCATAAATGTTTCAATAACGAAGTAGTCGTTATCCTTTATACAATAATATTATAATTAATGACAACTATGTTGATTAATACAATTATATATTGTTGTTTTTTTACAGTGACTATTTAGTTTTGATAAAGGACGTAAAAGGAATAGGGTTATAAGTTATAACGTTGTAAAAATACATTAATGAACTTACGATTTATTTAAATATATATTTATAACAAATATACAAAATACAATCTATATGTACCTATATAAAAAGTCTCTTTGAGGATGCTGCTTGGAGTGATTCCATTCGATCCCAACGCTATATTTCGAGTCTGATCTCAATTTTTTTTTCATTCCTATTGGATCTCACAACATTCTTTGGGATTTAATTTCTAATACTTTAGTTGTTGTAACTTTACATTTTATATGGACTTTTTTGCATTCAAAATGAAGTTAAGGTGCTTGCGTATAATTGATGATTAATTTTCATAATTTAATATTCCTTTTTTGTAGAAAACCAATAATTGTAACAAAGATAAACTGCATTAGATGTAACGACATTTAAATAAACATTTGCGTCATATAATAACTATAACAAGTTTTGACTGCAGTTATTAAAAGTCAGTTTAGATTTCTCACTGTGATCAAGTGTTATGAATTATCGTCATATAAAAGATAATCGCATTTGGCTTACAGACGATAATGACGCACTATGTAAAAGATATCTCGTAAGTAACGTTCCCATTGCACGCAGCCACGGCGTACTAATGTCGACTGATCTGAATCTACGGCTCGATAAACTTGCTGCCCCAATACTTAACGCTTTTTGACTGACATAAAAATCATCCCTAGATCATAATAATAGCGACCGAGTCAGGTAGAATATGAACGCCAATAATTTTTGCATTGGCTTAGCTTTGTAAGTCAACTTGCTGCAATTTAATTTTTAATATAAAATCGAATAAGTAAACATACAAGTATTATTATATTATGAATGTGTTGTTTTTAAACCGTGGGCTACCTTATATAGTATTAATACATAACTATATTACCTAAATACAAGATTTTTGTAAGTTACATGCTGTACATATTTTCATTTGTAATTTGATGTAACAATAGGTGTAGGTATATTTTAAATAATAAAACTTCACGAGAAACAATTAAGAGCGAATGCTTGCTTAAACGTCCGACTCTGTCAGATATTTGAGCGTGATCTTTATAACGGTATAGTTTAACCGCGATGGACAGAGTTCACGACTAAGTTTTTAGTACACGTTTGTATAATAATGGGTGTATAGTCTGTTCTTAGGTAGGGGACCCAAGTAGATGTCGATCAATAGAGCTATAACTGAATTCCTTAAGAAACTGGCAATAATAGCTCACGCCGCAGCCGCAGTCAATAACGAGGGCGAATACTTTTGAATAACTAACAAATATTCTAATATCGAACGAAGCCATCAACAGAAACTAACGAATGTCTAACTTATAGGGACCTTCATTGTTCGTACTTTAAATCACATGTTTGTACTGTATTTCTTGTAAGCGACATTTGCTTTATTATTAACTGACTGGTCGCTTTTATGTAATCAAAAAAAGTGTTTGACCTCATCGATTCTCCGAGTCACCACAGATAGCGCCGCGTCGTACAACATGAACTCTAGAGCAAATATCACAATATGACTTATGAGACTTATTTTGTGCTTGTTTTTTTTTTTGGATACAGTGACTTCTTAGAATAGGATAACTATACAGTTACCCCTTTACTCAAAAAACGTTATTTAATTAATATACTGTTTAAAGGGTCACGTAAATAACGTCACTCTATTGTCATCGTCAAATAATGTGGCATTATTTACGTGATAATTTAAACAGTATATTAGTTAAATAGCGCTTTATGAGTAAAAGATCACTTAAGTCGTATCGGTAGGGTGTTTATAAATATTATAGGTATAATAAACTCATCAATCGATCAAAATACGTCTCACTGCTATTAAAGGGAAAATATGTATATTAATTTATGCGCATATTATTTTTACATTCGTGGAAGAGATAAAACTACGCATCAATTGATATTTAAAGAGAGATGGTTACGTCATAGATGTTTCGATGCAACGGTGCGATGCACAAAGAGAAAATATACTGTTCCATTGCATCATTCGAGAAATAATTTTATGGCAATATCGGAATGAATCGATTAAGATATTCAAGAATCGATTTTGTCTTTGTTAATTGTTTTACGAACATATTATGTGTGTGTTTTATCATGCAGGTTTATTGCGATTTGTATTCTCACAAAAATATGTACTGACTGACACTAAAAATAAAGTCGATAAAGTAATTGATTTCCTACATTTAAAAGCTACAAAGTATTACAATAAATATAGTTGACGAACAGGATTCGTTCGTTGCTCGCGATGTCAAGTGTGGAGCTTAACGAGCCTACATCGAGCATACAACGAGCGCGATGCGAATCCTTGTGTTCGTGAAAAAAACTGTCAATCGGGCGGAGTGCAGTCGAGCGCGAGACAAATGCTCGTTCGAGGCTCGCAAGTCCGTCCACGCTACGCGAACAACGAACGAATCCTGTTCGTTCGTGGCTCGGCTCGTGCTCGCTTCGCGTAGCACGGACGCACCATAGATACTCATCATTATACAGGGACAGTTTTAAAAACATTAAAAGTTGTGTTGCCCTGTAAAAACTTCTCTGATTACGAAGCTTTCTTTGGTTTGATGCAGCAAAGTATAAGGAACACCGAAGTGGAATTTACTAGAACAGCGAATCATTTTTTTTCCTGGAATTATCTTTTCTTGACAACATAGTTATATCAAAAATAGATAATATGAATGTATTTTGTACATATTTGTCACAATAACAACCAATAATATATATCTATAGTATCTCAATATTATGAGATATAAATAATAATTTACTCTCAAATAAACCTATTATAATGTATAACTTAACATATTTTAAAACGATATCTTTATTATAAAGAATGATTTGAAAATTTCCAGTGCGATGTCCATTGCATTTGCAGATCGTTGATGTCTTTTCCTCTAGATATTTTAGTAATTAAATTTTTGTGAAAAATTTACTACATGCTTATACTTAAACACCCTAACATCAACTTGATTTCGAAAATGTATTATTATTCTATCTAGTAGTTATACTAACTATATATAACCCTACATATATACTATATCTACTTAAACAATATAACCTAATAGTATGACTACCTGTAAATCAGTCTAATAATATTTAGTAGGGTGCGTACTCTATTAAATACATCGAACGGAGTTTGTCGGTGTAAGTACATTGCTGTAAATTGATGGCGTCGTATAAAAATGTTGCAAAGACGAGGCAACTGATACATATTATTACATATAAATAACTATGTATTTTGATCTACTTTATCTACTCGTGCAAAGGTAATTGCGTCGAGAGTGAAGTCCATACTCTCCTTACAATGTTGGCATCGATAATAGTTGATTTGCGGCTTCATCTATAAAACGAATATGAACTATTTGACATCATTTTTAGGGTTCCGTACCTCAAAAGAAAAAACGGAACCCTTATAGGATCACTTTGTTGTCCGTATGTCTGTCAAGACCCTTTTTCTCAGGAACGCGTAAAGGTATCAAGCTGAAATTCATATCAAATACTCAAGTCTACTGTCCCTTGGAGCTGTGAAAAAAACAATCTTCTAAGCCAATGCAATCAAAAGATACAGCCGTTTACGCTGCAAATTTTCGACACTCGCAAGGGAATCAAAACCTACCTACCTATTTCCCGTGAACTCAGAATCTTGAAATTTGGTACGAAGCAACATCTTATAGCACAAATAAAGAAAAATTGCGAAAAGTATATTTTTTTTTGTTACATCACAAAAAAAATAACAATCGGAAAAAAGGGAAAATCTTCGAGACTCGATTCCCGTGATGAACGAATTATTTACATATCTAAAAGTCTGTACGGAATCCTCGTCCGCGAGTCCAACTCGCATTTGGCCGGTTTTTTAATTATTTCTAAGGAATGTAATCATAGTTTTACACAGATTCTTTTATAATATATTGCAGTGGTTGTTTGCCTACGACAACTATCATACACCACATGCAGTCAAAGCTTTGTGATATAGGTACGTACAACAACGAAACCATTTACGATGGATTACACAAACTTACGACACGAAAAAAATATTTAATCCATAAATCACGGTCATAAATATTGTCTTCTTTATAGATGTATTACCTACTCACATTCTTTTTTCAATGAGATAATAAAGATAAGAGTTTTTATGTTGATCAGGAGAGCTCGTGCCACCCATGATTTAACGATTAGTTGTGTGGGTCAAGTCAAACATAACTGTACTTATTGTTTGAGAGGTTTGATGTCCGAAGCGGCGCGGGCGCAGGCGCGGGCGCGGGCGCGGGTCGCTACATTAATAACATTGTGTAATTGAGTGTAAACGTTCCTGCGGTGTTGTGGCTCGGTAATATCTTCCGGTCAGCGACAGTGGAATTAATACTCTACAAATCTCTAGTGTGTTCAGTAAATCAAGGTGTTTATGAGTCATTCAAGTCACAGCCGCGAGACCGCGCGACCTCCGCACTGATTTGCAATCTCGACTACTTAGGTACATTACATACTACGGCTCGTCAATCCGTCGCCTCGGCTCGGTCACTTACATAACTAAATGCCTGTGGTACATATATAATTTATTTGTTTGTATTATTAAAATAAGCAAAACAAAACTATGCATCGCATCTACCAGCAAACCTCAGCAATTAAGAAGTCGATGTTTCTGTCAACTCATGTAGATCTTTGTTTGGTGCTGGTACCTTCGTATCCTCGTAGACCTTTTGTAGAGGGTGCTCTATGTGTTGATGTTAACTTCCAGTTTTGGGAGCGAGCACGCATGCGATGACTGGCTTCATGAATATTAATACGTAATTTATATTACCAAGGAGCGAGTGCGCGGCGAGCCACTCAATTTCGTACGGGTCACGTCCGACAATCTTACAACAATGTATTCTTTTCACTCCAAATCAAAATCTGAAGATTAAACGGATACAACCTTTCACAATTCTTTTAATCAAGTATATTATAGGTAGCTCTTACTACGTACAAGTGTTACTATATTTTTCAGGGGCTCGATGGAGACTCGATCTAATGAACGGACTTAATTTCATTAGTGCACTTGTTCTTCGAAGGAAAAGGGCGTGGTGGGATGATGTGATAACCTGTATTTTTATTAGCCCCATTAGATAACTACGTAAAAGCAATGTTTTATTCAATAGCGTAAAATAATGTGCTGAATATTTTTGATGTAGAGACAATAGGTAGTTTATTATTAAGATAACTGTTTATAAGAGTAATCTTTATAGTTAGAAGATGTTAAGCATTATTTATAACAACTCAAGAAGATACTTTTTCATATATATACTTATCTCTTATTGTATCTTGCCTGTACTTGTTTAAATCATTTTTTTATAATTTGTTTAAATCATTTTATTACAAACCATTGTGGAAGATGTATTTCACTCATGATAGTGATTGATTCATAATCTTCGTATAAAATGCTTGATGAAGTGTGAATTGAATTCGCGCCCTGAATATTTCCATTTATCCATCGAAGAATGAGGTTGGCTCGCAACGCTGGGAGGGTTTGTTGTATATACGTGCTTATATTGTATTTACGAACATATATTTATGTTCAGCTGGGAATACTCAACCAATTATATCATAAAAGTCTGTGTTCTTTTTGAGACGATGAACCTATTAAATGTGTACCGTAAACTCAAATTACTTTGACCCGGAAGCTTTTTTTATTTTTTATGCAAAGTTATTTGGAACAAGGAGACATTTGTGATGTATGACAGCGTGATTTAATAGGTTATAATAATATTCAAAACAAAGGCGAACTAATTCTAACTTTCATAATAATATATCTTATTAATTTATTCCATGAGTTTAGTTAGACGACCTAGTTTAGGATATCCCTCATTGAATATCAATTCAAATTCAAGCTGATAATCAGCAATATCATAATTGATTGTAAAAAATACTCTCGTGAGCTTTCACACCATTAAAATTCATCATATTATTATCTCGTGTTAACTAGACAAACCCCCGCAAATTCATCACCATTGTTCCGACAACGAAATGAAAGTTCTTTATTTGCATATCTTAAACACGACGGTTATCATGGCACCCATCAACGTTACAAATAATAAAACGTATAAGTAATTGAGACAATAATACCATTTTAATGTGCTGTTAAATGGGCCTGTTTAAATACCTCTGTGAATTTAACTGGCTTTCAATTTACTGTCATTACTATGCCTTCCATCGGTCATGTCTTAGTTAAGTATCTAATTATACGTTTGAGTATCCACTGTGATGGATAACGGCTGAGCAATAATTTGTTTATATCGAATAAGCATCAACAGGAACATAATGAATCACGACAGTTGTAGGTAATGAGATTACGGTAAAAGGTTTCGCGTCGATCTTTATAACGTGTAAATCGTCGGGCGTGTGGCTCGGCGAGACGCGTGCCTTATTGTTGTATAACATGATGAGCTCTTGACGTTGGCATATTACAATTGTGAAAGTAAGATATTTAAGGTGTTGAGCGTCGCTGCGTTGACGCGGACAAGCCGCTGCGCTGCGTTGGGCTCGGCCGGCGTGGGCGCGCGCGGCTCCCGTACTCCGCCCCGACAATACGCCCTAGCATGCCAACAAACAACACAACCATGTGCCACCTCTATGCTGCTTCTCCGTCTGCGACATGCTCGCCAATAACCACCAGCTTACTTCCAACTAAATTGATGCCCCTTTTCATACCTGGCACTTATTTCTTGACATATAGCTATAGGATACACATAATCTATCAAAAGTTTTGGTCAAAACATCTCATATTGTTCCATCATTTTCAGTAATGTCTATCAACTAAAGTGGGAGCGAGTGCCTTGAGTATGGTAAAATAAACGATTGTTCAGCGGTATTCGTATCGAAGCAGTCGAAACAAGAAATAAAAGAGGATGTTCATCAGACACGAGACCATAAAACGAGCCCTAAAATGTTAAACGACTGCTCAAAATTGGTGGTAAGAAGAATTTACAAAATAAAAGGACGATATTACGGTACTTTGAATGATTTTTTAAGAGAGACCGTCTTAACCTATATTTCACTTTATGGGTGAACGATTTTTACAGCCTTCTCGCGGACAATCCAAATGACTACGGCATTGTAGAAAGTTTCTGAAATTGTTTCGAAGTAAGCAACTTCATGCGCAAGTTAACACAATGTACCTGAATTATTCATTATTTCTTAATGTCCATGCCAATGTCCCATGATGAGAACTACATATAGATACCTACATCTAATCGTGTTATTCAATCTAATAGTTGAAGAACCTTCCATCACAGAATAATTGGTATAGTTATTCAAATATTAATGGAATAGTTTATTTGGTTGTTATATTTAGGCGCGGTTGTCACTTGATCGACGGCGCAGGCGCATGCGCTGTTGCCCCGACTCCGACGATCGCGACGCGACGGAGCAGTCAACAAATCGGAGCAGGCTGACAAAGCGTGTCGGTCGGTGATCGACGCGCAGTTGTCGCACGGCTCTCTATGACAAACGCAACGCTATGAGTGATTGTGTCCGTCCGTCGCTCGGCACTCGCTCTCTTTGTGCTCTCAAATAATCCGCCGCGTCGTGATCTGGAGTCTAACGGTGCAGGTCTGCGAGCCTATTGAGACCGCTCTCTATAATAGACACAATTTTTCAAGCTTTCACATACATAAGTCCTCACTAATACCTGTTAAGCCTAAAAACTATAATAACTATATTCAATGATTTAAAAATTATCACTAACATTCAATTCCTCTACTTGATTTGATATTTGTAGTAAAATATGCGTGCTTTAAGCGCCTTAGGTACGAGAATCTCCGGCGCCTTTATTATCTACTGCAATGTGCTGTACCTGTACAGTATAGGTATTTACAATCACTTTACTGTTACTCTAATAAACAATTAATTGTATGAACTTTCTTACCGTAGGTAGGTATGTTCTAATGCTTAATCAATTAAGGCATGATATGGTTCTGAACTATATCTGAGAAAGTTTTACGAAATCATAATCATTTTACAATTTATAACAGTAAAATAGTAATAACTAGCTATAACTTTAGCTAAATGTACTTGGATGGCATTTAGAACATACATAATTAGGATCAAAGATAGTAGTAATTGAATATAATTTGTTATAAGAATATCGATCAAGTGTATAGTTTTATTAGACTCAACAGTTGAAGGCAAAAGTAGTGTTCGTTCCACATGAGGAGGTTCAGGAAGTCGCAATTAAAATAATGAAAAGAGTAATTCACTGATAATAAGTTCTTACCTATAGACGACTCATCAGATCAAACTGTAAGATTTTAAATCTCGTCACGTTCGCACGCTGCCTTCCTGTCTTACTCAAGTTTTGGAAAGCGTTAAGTAGGTAAGCAAAATGCGTAATTTTTCACACTGAGGTGAACCTGATGCGAGTTAAAATCTCAGGTCTCACCTGCACACAACCAGCCACCTGTTAACTGCAACTTGCTAATACAAAAAAAAAGAAAAGGAGCGAGCGCCAGCCAGTGCAAAAAACGAGAATCCAAGACGACACGTTTGGAAAATAAAAAATGCTCTCGCCCACCAGATGGTTGCCTCGACGCGCCGAGAAACCCGCTTTTGAGCAGGTTGTGACTTACCACGCAAATTCATTTGCATTGGGGAAAATTGAATAACAAATCTGATTGAAGTTTTTGAACCAAAAACATATCTGAGAATGTATTACATTAGTGAAATGATAGCTTCAGCCAAGGATTCAGAAGCATGAGTACAAGAAATAGAGAAATTCAAAGTCTTAAAAAACAAAGAAATATACAATAATATACATGACTTAAATTAAATTAATTAAAGTCAGCATATAAACCAGATAAAAGAATATTACGAAATAATTGTAGAAAATATATTATATTCTTAATCCTGAGAAATTGCTGTGTTAGCTGATGACAATTTAAAGTATTTCATAACAGATGAACGTGATTTTAACATACGTAATATTTTTAAAGATAAAATACATACGTACACACATTTTACGGTTTTTGTTTTTTATGCTATTGTTTCATAAAAACTAAGATTTATTTCAATATATTGTGAATAGTAGTTAATCTATATGTTTATGTCACACGCGCAGATAATATACCAACAGAAAGTTTCATAAAACACGAATTAATTACAGCATCGCCATGAGGCAGCGCAAATCAAACATTTTATTACACCTTTCAATTTCGTTCCAACTGTGCTCATTTAGCGGAGCTAGCTGAAATTAATTGGCCATATGTTTACGTTATGTTGTTCATTAAACAGTCTCTTACAGTTAAGATAAGGCCCCATATGGTGCAATATTTTTTGTCTGTGCAAAAACATGATGGATAATTAAACCACCCCAAATTCCTATATAATAAAATATCGGACGTGCCAACCTGTTTTAATTTTAAATATGTCAAGTCATCTCTTTACCTCAGTTCCTGTTTCTTTCATGTTTTAAACTGTAATATAAATGATACACTCGATAGCGTGGAGCTTGCAAAGGTGATTAAATTCGTAGCTGTGAAAACTTTTACGTTTTAAAATAGGAGATTGTTTACCAAAGGTTGAAAGGCATTAGAGTTAGTAGTACAGTACAAACATACAGTATCCTTGATTTGTTAAATTACTTTTCCGCCCAAGGTTGAAAAGTATCATTTTCAACCCGCTTCTTAGATTAACAAATGGTCAACTTTCAGAGTATGAGGTATGAAAAGGCTATTTTAGGTCCATAGTTTTAGTAGGACAATAACGGAGTAGAAAAATTAAATAAAAATTGGATGTTAAAAAGATAGCCCAAATATAATTTCAGAAGGTTCCCGTGAACTATGAAGAACCTATCAATTGAATTATAATTTTCTAAGTAGGCTTTTTGTTCGCAATCTTGATCAGGGATTTCAAATTCAGAGTCTCAATTTCAAAGTCTTTGCAGCGCCATGTTATTAGTCGCAGAGACGACATTAATTAGCCTGCCTATAATTGCATCTTGTTTCAAATCAGTCAATAATTTGTTTCGTCCATTTGTAAAATCATTTTGAAGAGGAAACCGCCGCGTTGCTTCGGAACTAGCTAGGAAATCGGCCCGCCTCCGCAATTAGTTTCTAGCTTACTAATGCTCATGTAACTTATTGCCGACGATAGCAGCCGTCTCATGTCCCTCATTAATGGATAGTTTCCATTACTAATCGACTTCAAACAACATTTCACGTTGTAATTTAGGAGGCAGCCTCCGAATTATCTCATAGAAGTATCATAAGTCACATGTTGCTAAAACTACTTCCAATTCGAATTGGCCATTGTCAGGTAACATTGTAAAAAAGGCCCTCATAGGAGATTTATGATTATAATCGTTGGTTTTTCGACACCGTTTGATTAAGGTGTTAATCGGTAACATCTGTGAAAGCAATTATTTTTTTTGTTAGAAGGTTTCGTTTTAGTGATGTTGGTCAGTAACACAGGTGGACGGGAGATAAGCGCGAGTTGCAAGGGCTACCTGCGCGAGCGTGGCGCGTGCGCACCTGTGCCCGCATGCCCGCTTACACATTAATGATACGATCGTGCAGACACGCACCGTGCTTCATCCACGACATATAGACAATTAGACACATTGCTCTTATTGCATTGCATTGGAATATGGTTTCACATACCTGCTTCAATATATGCAACTAACGAACCCATTGATCACCATATCAGGACAAGCATAAAAAACTGGTACGTACATATACAGTGAAGAGGAATCGATTATTTTGGATCGTCTTCATCTTCATCATAAAAGTATAATTTCTGTCGGTCCGTCTATGATCCGATAGAAGTTTGTAATAATTTATGAAGAGGTAAAGTTTGTAAGTTTGTATGTAGGAGGTAATCTCCGAAACTACTGATCCGAGTCTGAATTACTTTATAGGAAGCTATATTATCCAAGAGTGTTATAGGCTACTTTTTATCCCGGGAATTTTTTTTAGGGGTGGGGCTGGGTCTATGCTTTTAATTTTACAACATGCTTCGCTTGGTAGTATAGATGCAGGCCTACCTTGCCTTACTCCTTCTGAGTTGGCAAGGTGGCGTGGTCTTGAGGGAGAGCGCTACGGTCGTGTAGATCCTCAAGGCAAGTGCGGTGATATTCCTTCTCGAGGTTGCCGCCCCGTTATTGGTCAAATTCCATATGAAATAGACGTAACAGAAATCACCGGGCTACTTAACACAGGGGTGGCGGGGTCATGCCCCTGGGTGTCCACCATCGAACAAGACCAGATGGTGGATAGTAATGACCTCCCGCGTGTTTGTGCCGTGCTCGGGGACCCGTACGGGAGGATGATGGGATCCTGGTGGCTGAGCCGATGAGCGTAGGCGGTTTAACGTCTCTGAGGCAACACTCCACTTTGGCCCGGATTTCTTCTTACACGGGAGGCCGCAGCCTAGCCAGCTGCGGTCAATCGGCTGCGGGGTCCGGTATGACGGCCCCTAGGCGAGTTCACCCCCATTGGGGACTTGCAGACGGCGGCGCTCGCTCGCATCGCTAGTGGTAGCGGTGTGAGTTAGTGCTGTGCAGTCTCGTGAGTAACTAATGGGGGGAGGACTATATCCCTCGACTAATCCCTGGTGCTACCGTAGCATCGCCACTTGAGCACTCCATGGCGGGTGGGGATAGTCGAGGGACGAATTAATTAATCGGGATTTCTTAAATGGATCATAAAAACAAAAAAAACCACAAGGCGGGACCGGCGAAACCTGGGACTGCGCACAAAAAGGCGGGACCGGCGAAAGCTGGGACTGCACAACATACGGCGGGACCGGCTCAAGCCGGGACTGCATCAACTTTAGCAGGACCGCCCAGGGGCGGGACTGCAGCGGGATCGTCTCGAAGCGGGACTGCGGCGGGACCGTCAAAAGACGGGACTGCTGCGGCACTGCCAAGGGTCGGCACTGCTGCGGGACCACCGCTGGGCGGTACTGCAACCAAGCCCACCGGGCATAAGGGTACTGCTAAAGCTGGCGCGACACGGGAACCTTGCGTCAGAGGTCAAACGACCTCGGACCTTGGGGCCACGGACGCGACCGGCAGAGGCAACACCTCTTCGTCACCCGGCGGCGGGCACGAGTTAGGCGGGCGCCGGGCTCGACTATCTGGGGCGCAAAAAAAGAAGCGCCAAAGGCTGAGGCAGCAGGCGGCTCTAGAAGGGACTCCTACGGGAGGACCATCGAAGAGACCGCGTGCTACTCTAAGCAGCGACAGCGGGGACATGGCGGCCAAGAGGATGAAGACCCAAGGTCAATCGTCCTCGACCGGATCCTTTAGGGATGCGGTGGCGGCTGTGAAACTCGCTGTCGTCACAGTCAAGTACCCGGAGGAGTACTTGAAGGCGGAGGATCTGATGCCTATTCAGGAACTCATAATTGAGAAACTGGAAGAGGCACCGGATCCTCTACCTGTCGTCATAGTTGCTCCCGGAGTTGTCGAGGGTGCAGTGCATGTTTCCTGCGACAACTCCGACGCAGCTAACTGGTTTCGGGGTGCCATCCACAACGTGGAACTTGGCTCCCTGAAACTTAAGGTCGTCAACGCCAAGGACCTTCCAAAGCCTGTTAAAATGGCATGGAAGTGTCGCAAATTGGCGTTGCAGGACTCTGCCCGGGCCATTCGGTTGCTCCAGCGGCTTAACCCTACCTTGAGGACGGACGACTGGAAAGTCGTGAATACTCACATTGAGCCGACCGGCATCCGTCGTATCGTTCTCATGGACGGGGTATCCGATGGAGTAATCAAGGCCGCGGGCTACTCTCTTCCAGGAGGAATTGAACGATACTCGTTCAAGCTCCTGGAAGAAAACACGGGAGAGGCACCCACTGCGGAAGCAGGTGTGGAGCCCTCCGAAGATGGGCCACCGCAGGGTGCGGAGGCCATGGACGAAGCCCATGCTCAAGACGGAGCGCAGGAGGCAGCGATCCAGACTGGGGCGTCAGAGGCGGACTTCGAGGCTGACATCCTCGAAGGCCTCGATACCCTGGGGATTGCGTCGCCAACTGCTCTCGAGGAGAGCCAGGCGCGGGAGGGGGAGCCTCAAAACTGAGGCCCTCCTACAACAAAGCAACCCATCAACACATCCAAGATGGAGGGACTAAGGTGTGTACAAATTAATTTGCATCATTGCAGAGCCGCTACTGCCCTTCTGGCTCGGCAATTGAAGCTTAACACATACGACATTGCCTTGATACAGGAACCATATTTGTATAAAGGGACTATAAAAGGCTTAGGTGGGACAGGGGGCATGCTGCTCTATGACTGTCCAACTAATGACGCGAGGACTTGCATCTATATCAGGGGCGGTATAGAGGCAATGCCCTTACGTACTTTCTGTTACAGGGATCTTACAACAACTCTGATCCAAGTGGGGATGGGAACAGAGAAAAGGAAAATTATCCTTGCCTCTGCCTATCTCCCATATGAACAAAAGGAACCAGTAACACCACTAATCAGAAGACTGGTTGACTACGGCACCCAAGAAAACCTTGACCTGATACTTGGCTGCGATGCGAATGCACACCACGTCGTTTGGGGCAGCTCAGATGTCAACAAACGAGGGGAGGATTTGTTGGACTTTGTGGTAAGCTCTTCTTTACAAATCCTTAACGCAGGCAATAAACCTACCTTCAGGACCTCTGCGAGAACTGAAGTTATTGACCTGACACTGGCTTCAAACAGGGCCAGTGCTCATATTGAAAATTGGCATGTATCGGACGAAATCTCTCTGTCTGACCATAATTATATATGCTTTAGGTTTAGGACGGCAGGAGAAGCCGAAACTAGACGAAGGAGAAACCCAAGGCACACAAATTGGGACTCGTACAGGAGGGACCTTAAAGTAAATCTAGGGAAAGGTAAGCTTAATTCCATACTAGACATAGAATTTGAAGCGGACAGAATCAAGGCGGGCATCATCGGTGCTTGGGTAGATAATTGCCCTGAGAAAAAGGCCTTTTGCAAAAAGGTACCATGGTGGACTCCTGAACTATCTAAAATACGTCAGGAGACACGACAGGCCTTCAATGATGCAAAAGCCAGGGAAGATTTCTCTGGCTATTCTAGCATGCTGACGAGGTATAGCACGGCGGTACGCAAGGCCAAAAGAACCAATTGGCGGCAGCATTGCACCTCCATCGAAGCTCTGCCGAGTGGAATGAGGTTGTGCAAAGCAATGTCCATGGCTAAGACAAAGCCACTATCATCTGTAAAGGATGAAAATGGGCATGTCACGGAAACTGGACTGGACACTCTGGGCGTGATGTTTAGGACTCACTTCCCGGAATGTATACTGCGCGACAGCGATGAACAGGAACCAGTCACAAATGACGAGCTCACAAGGCACACGTCCAAAGATAACTGGCTCACGGCAAAGAAAGTGGTAGATGAAAATAAACTGAAGCTTGCCATAGCGGGCTTCCAGCCTCTCAAATCCCCGGGTCCAGATGGCATCTACCCAATACTATTGCAAGAAGGGGCATCTATTTTGATACCCCATTTGAGCAAGCTCTACAGAGCCTGCATAGCCTTTGGGTACGTACCCAAGGCATGGAGGGAGGTCAAAGTCACCTTTATACCGAAGGTGGGTAGACCGACTTACGAAGAAGCTAAAGCTTACAGGCCCATCAGTCTATCATCCTTTCTCTTAAAAGCTCTGGAGAAACTGGTAGACAGGTACCTAAGAGAGGGACCACTTAAAGTATTTCCTCTACATAAACTACAGTGCGCCTACAGCCCTGGCAAGTCTACGGAAACGGCATTGCACTATGTTGCGAGTCGAGCCGAGGCTGCGCTAGAGGGACAAGAGATCTGCGTCGGGGCTTTCCTCGACATAGAGGGAGCCTTCGACAAGACAACATTTGAGTCCATACGCATTGCTGCAAAGGAACATGGCATCAATGATACCATGTGCGACTGGGTTGACTATATGCTGAGAAGCAGGATAGTCAGATCGGAACTGATGGGAGACAGACTTAGCGCAAAAACAACAAGAGGTTGTCCGCAAGGCGGAGTGCTGTCACCATTATTGTGGTGCTTGGTAGTAGACTCGCTACTCACCAAACTCAATACCGGACCATTCTACACAGTAGGCTATGCAGATGATATAGCTATAATGGTTAATGGTAAATTCCCGAGCATAGTCTCTGGACTGTTACAACGGGCGTTGAGGATGACAGAGGAATGGTGTACAAAGAACCACCTCTCTATCAACCCAAGCAAAGCAGTCATTATTCCATTCACGAGGAAGAGACAACTAGGAAACCTAGGAGAGCCCTCCCTCAATGGAATAAAGCTGCCCTGGTCCACCGAAGTTAAATATCTGGGTGTAACGCTCGATAAAGAACTCAGGTGGAAAACTCATGTGGAAAATATTACGACAAAGGCCATACGAGTGTTCGGCATGTGTCGTTCCACATACGGTAAAACTTGGGGGCTAAAGCCCAAAGTGTTACGATGGCTGTACCGGACAATGATAATACCTATTATCACATACGGCAGCATAGTGTGGTGGCCAAGAACAAAGCTTGCCTCGTGCAAAGCGTCACTCACAAGGCTACAAAGAACAGTGTGTCTTGGAATCACGGGTGCTTTCAGGACAACACCTACGGCAGCGATTGAGAGATACCTCAATATCCCTCCTCTGCATATGATGGTTGAATTGGAGGCAAGGAAGGCATTACATCGTCTTGCTGTTGCTGGACTATGGGATGCTTCCAAGCCAAAGACTAACCATACAAAATTCGATGAAAACGAAGGCCTGGATCGGGTAACAAGCATGATATCCGACAAAATGCAAACTACATTTGCGTTTCAAAGGTCTTTCAAGGTCCAAATCCCTACAATAGAGGACTGGACGGAGGGACTCGATCCACCAGAACCAGAAAGTCTGGTTTGGTACACTGATGGATCCAAAATGGAATCAGGTACAGGAGCGGGAATATACGAAAAAGGTTACAAATGTAGCAAAAGCTTAGGGAAGATGGCAACTGTATTCCAAGCAGAAACATACGCCATAATAACCTGTGCTCAGGAGAATATAGATAGAGGAACCAAAGGTAAATCCATCTATATTCTCAGTGACAGTCAGGCTGCAATCAAAGCCATGGCATCCTACAAAGTGGACTCCAGACTTATTCTGGATGCTGGCCAAACCCTAAACAGGCTTGGGAAGCATAACAGGGTAAGACTGATGTGGGTCCCTGGGCACAAAGGAATCCATGGTAACGAAATGGCAGATGAACTGGCAAGAGAGGGCTCAGCAAATGACTTTGTGGGTCAAGAACCATGTGTAGGCATATCGACGTGTCTCGTAAAAGCCACATTTAGGGAGTTTGCAGATCAAAGACAACGAACACATTGGCTGTCTAATACCGGTCTACAACACTCCAAGAAATTCTTAGGCTCTAATTTCAAAGCCCGGGAATGCATTTGGAATATGAGCAGGGGGCAAATCCGCTACCTGCTTGGGGCCTTTACTGGGCACTTTGGAACCAACGACATGCTCATGAAGATGGGTCTTACCGCGACACCCATGTGCAGGTTGTGTGGGGAACATACGGAACGCATGGAGCACCTTCTGTGCACATGCGATGCACTGGCTGGTAAGCGAATGAGTCTCCTAGGGATCGGATATCCAAAACCAGAAGACTATAGGCTCATATCTCCTAGCCTCGTTGTAAAACTCATGAAAAGAGTTTTCAACGAGACTGGGGAGGAGTAAAGTATCTAGGGGACCACAATAGATCCCAATGGGTCGAAGTGTCCGAGCTATTTCTCGGCCCCTCTATAAGATAAGATAAGATCCCGGGAACGTCGGTGAAACAGCGGGAGTAGCTAGTATTATTATATGTATGAAGTTATCTTGAGTATCAAAATAATATGTACCATACTGCAGAGGAGTACTATCACTCAATTATCCAATAGCTGAGTCTTTATCTCACAAATGGTAACTGACCACTGTTTAAATAGTTTAACTGCCGCTATCTATATTCGATCTATCCTTGATTTTGCGAGGGTTGAATTTGAGGGTTGATATTTATATGAAATGTCCGAAATAACGTGAATTCATTATATGTAAAGTTATGAGGTGATGCTTTACCGTTCTATAAAATAGCATTTGTCGCTATCATTAGACACTAAAATGGATAAATACCTAGTGAGTGTGATTGACTAAAGGATTTATTTATAATTATGGAAAGTTTTACTTTATGTCTGCAAAACAAATACCATCGGATTTTTTATTTTTCATATAGGCTTTAAGAAATAATTACGATTCCTTTTGTGTGTTTAAATTATAAAAGTAATTAAAATAACATCGAAATGTTGCACGTCTGTACCATGAACTGAATCAAAAACAAGATCCAATCGTACGATAAAATAATAAATGACCCCACTCCCGCACATCAACACTTAAGTCGTTAAGGGCACTTCACATTCACATAATACTGCGCACGCGCTACTGACATGCACTTACGTATAGCGCTGGAATTTTATATTATTTTTTTACAAATGATGAGTCACGGTAATTGGTAAGTGGTAAATTTAGGTAGCCGCGTTCTTATCTTCTTTGTTTGTTTTTCGTCAACCTGTAGCATTGCTGATCGGATTAGTACATTTAATGGGATCTCGGTGCGTCTGATCGTAGTAACGTGATTTTCATAATTTCTTGGGTGTGGTGTAAGAGCGTGAATATGGATAAGGTCCGCTAAGTGTAAAATGAAGATGTTGAGGTGGTAGCCGGGGGCGGTGGACGACGGACGGAGGATGGGTGGAGGGGTGCAGGGGCCGGGCGAGGGGCGCGGGGCGCGGGCCCGAGGACGACGACGGTTGCGAGGCTGCGTCGGATCTTATCGCACTTATCTGCTATATTGATTGCGCCCGTGTCGAAAGCCTCGCCTGGCCAAAAGCGGCGCAAACGCAGATTGAAACCTGAACGTGCAAGATGATTGATTACAACGTAATGGACACCGACACAAGCAGCGACTTACTTACTTGATACGGTATTTTAAATACCAATGCGACAATGTTCAGGAATTTATAATGCCGATCTTTATCGTTAATGCTACGGAGAGTTTGAACCTAAATTGAGCTTTTATTGTTGTTTTTAATTCATTATTCATATCAATATTGTTCATAGCTGGTTAGTATTACTACACATAATTAAGTATCAAATATTTAAGTTACATCTAGTGTGTGTAGTACCTAGGTTGTTTAGTAGCGTCGTGTTCGTAATTCTTCAGAATAAAAAGCTTTCATAAGAACTTTTAGGGCTACAAAAAGGAGTCAGTTTTTATTAATTTTAGAGGTGTTTAAGGTATTTTAATTCAGTATATTCTATGGTAATATATTTTTTCACAAAATGTAATCTGTAATTACACAGGCAGGTACCTACGTCGATATTACCAATTACCAAAATTTCACGCTCTTATCGAGCCATAACGGTGATATAATGAGTTTTAAAGAGCTTTTTCGATCCTTGGAATTCAAAATCTCTGTAAACAGGCAGGATCTTAATCTGGCGATTGGAGATGCTTGAATGCAGTAATTTTGGACATTGATTTCGGAGGATATTATTTTTTATACCTACAATTTCATGAAATATTTCTCTACATACATTTTTCAAATAAGATAATTAGTTTCTAAAAAATTGCATTGTTTGGTACAATGATTTGCGAAGCTGAAAATATCCTATAAAACGAGGATAAGTGTTAGAACAACGTCATATCCTAATTCATTGATGTCTGATTTCCCGATGGTAGCAATAATACATTAATAACTGACGTTACAGTTATAAATTACAAGTTCGTGAGGTCGAAGCACTCCGGTGATTGTGCTGGGGACTGATGGACAGAACCTGCCAGTGCCACCGAATCTGACGCCAAAACATTCGATGCACTCTCAAACATGATCTCACGAAGACGAGCGGTCGCCCGTTTACCGACCTTTTCATATAATTTAAATCGAATCACGACATTTCTGCGATGGGATTGAGTCCTCTTGTGCCAAGTTAATGTAGTGCTGATAAGTACGTTACTTATACATTTGGCTAAATACGAGTATTATCATTTCTAAGCCATAGCTAAAGGAATGTTGTTTTTTTCATTTGGTAAATTTGTCCCAGTTGTTCTCTCATAGATTCGTAGTTGTAGTGTATAGCAACGTGCAAGTACTTAAGTATGTTTGTATGGAGGACATGGGTGCGGGACGTAACGGCGCGTGACGTCCACCTGCCGCGTGCGAGGCGCGTGCCAACTGCCAACCGCCCGCGCACGCTGAAGCGTGGCCTGCACTTGCTGTTGCTGCCCGCTGCCCGCCGACCGACACCAGAGCCACCGACCGTGGAGACTGCCACACACCTGACGCGGATCATGTAAGTATATGTCGCGTGTCGTTACTATGACGATGTCACCGAAAACGAAACCGAAGTGTAAGACTGCTCTTTATCTTTAGTAGTTTTTTCAAAGTCAAATTCAAAGCCTTATTCAGTTTTGGCCTTTATGAAGGTTTATAATATTACAACAGGTACAGTCACAGCTAGTAAGGAAATATGAATTGCCGCCACACACGTTTTTTCTACTCTATGTAGTAGATGCAGAAAAATAATGCCGTTGGTTATTTAATAGAAACTGATGCTGAACTAAATACTTAGATTATTTTCTGGATAATTATGGACGTTTAAATTGATGTGTTTTTGAGATATTTTTTTTACATTACATAAATGATACATAGATACAATTAAAAAGACAACTTAAATAGGATTTTCTTTTAATTATTATATAAATGTTGTAAATATTTAGATGATAAATGGTTAAATTAATACTTTGTACTAAAATACAACATATTTTTAGATATTTTAATAATAATATCCTGGCACATACTTTACACATGCATGACATGACTATCCCAAACTAAGTATAGACAAAGATAATTTCCACCCAGCTCAGGACAAACAGAAATGTGCATACACCCAATGGGATGTGTTGTGTATACCCCATGTCTGTCCGCGATGGGAACCCTACTATTATTGTTAGGGTATCTTACCAACCACTGTAAACGGTCTTTCATAAACCAAATTGCAATAAAAAAAAAATGAGTTGATCCATTGGTCCCGTAAAAAAAGTTGTTCAGCATGGCAAATTCAGCTCAGGTATAATAATATTATGCCAGGCGGTATATGCTCTTTCTATGTTGCAAGTTACATACAGTCCCGTGATTGAGTAACAATACGTCTTATCATGATTTATGTATCATAAATAGGACATTAATATTTTTGTGTATTCAACAGAATGGAGGCCTGTCTAACATTATTTAAAAAAAACACCAGAACTGTAGTTGATTGTATTTCTTTAAAAAAATTACTTAGTCTTATAGTAGGTAAGTTTAATTATTTTGTTATATCACATTGGATCCGTCCATATAATTGCGCTGTTTAGTTGGTTAGAATGAAACTTTTTGACTATAGTTAGTGCCACTAGACATTAACTATACAGGTGTTTTTTTAGTCAGCGACAAGCGACCCAGGAGCGGTAGTATAAAAAATACATTTTCCAAAAATGGACTTATTTCCATTAAATACTGTAAATGCGTTGAGATATACCTTATTCAATTTGAAATAAAATTACCGCAACGTATGGTCACTAGGCACGTGCACCGACTAGAGCTAGGTGCAAGCCGGCATCGCCCCACCCCTTTACTTCCTCGCATTCCCGTTGAGTATTACTACACTTTAGCTTATTACATGATTTTCCAATTAATTTTATTCTTATTTTTAATTTATTTTTTTTATATTTTTTTTAGCACCAGTATCACATGTATTATCAACCCTGAGTCGCTCGTCGCTGACCAAAACAACGACCTGTATAACACTCTACTTGCTTAGTTCAGGTAAATTTCAAATAACCCTTTATCCACTATATACTAATGTGCTATAGGTATTAATTAGCGAAAGTGTG
>OX596246.1:9281823-9341097 GCA_951394255.1 Polyploca ridens | reverse complement strand
TTGAAAAGTATACTTGACAATTTGAAACTTCAAGGACATAAATATGTACTAAATGAAATTCTACAACGATTTTCTCTTATTGACTGAAATTATGGAATATTTTGCAAGCAAAATCTTTTTCAACGCTCGTAAAGTGACATTTATTGCAAAATACAAGTCTGTGTTTTTCCTCGCAAGTGTGTTGAAAATCGTCGTATGACACGCGTGTGCATTGATCATTACAATCTCGGCTCACTTATCGCGTTCGCCTACGGCTCATACCGCCTGGAGTGTTAATAACCAACTTTGCACACATGTATCATATACCTTCTCTTATGATTTGTGTCATATTTCAACATATACAGTGCGAAAAAAATTATTTAAAAGTTTCATAGTTGGACTTCTTTATTTATTATCTATTTATTATTAATTAATCTTTATTTATTAGTTATTATTATCTGTTAATTATTCACAAATCATTATTTGTAATGTAACGTACATACATGATAAATAAATAATATGTACAAGTATACTTAGAATAATAGACAGCAGCATAATAGACAGCAGTTTTGCTGTCTATTATGCTATCTATGCTAAGTAGGTAATTTTCAAATTAAAGTTTTTTTTTTTTACATAGCATAGCATCTATATTTTTAAAATTTGAACATTTGTATTTTACGTATGAAACCTATAGCACACCTGAATCATACCTATCATTGTTATTGTTGTGTGGATTTGTATAATTGTTTGTTGAGCTTACCTACACATATATCGCCATACAATGCGTAGGCACCCACGAGTGGAGTTCGACCCTGCATTGTATTGAATCAGTGCACAGCTATGCCAGCAGCTGGCTGCGCGTGCAGAATCACATGGCTGTACCCGAATCGCACATCTGCACACAGTCACCCCTGCTGCACAAAACGACCTAAGTGCCATATCAACCCCTCATAAAATCCAACCATCCCAGTATTCACTTAATACTTTTTGGATTTAAAACACACGATTAGGGTCTCCCCCATTCATTGTCCCAAGGGTTGGTTGTAAAAGGTCATAACTCACAGCTCCTGTGAAGCGTTTGTAGTCATTTTGTATCAATGATATCGCTTTCATTTTGTTATTCTGTTGTAGTCAAGGATTAACTTAATATGAACTGTGTCACTTTCCGAATAAGGTTTTAAATTATAAGCTTGGAAGTACTTCTGCCATTGTAAGGTTTACATTTCTTTTCCCTTAACATTTCGGAGTTGTTTCGTTTTGGTTTCACGACCATGAACTTGCAGGTAGGTGAGTAGTTTAATTTTGAATAATGGCATAGCTGTAGAATTTTCTATATAAAGCACACAGAGCCATTCAACGCTTTATAAACACTTTTAATACAGATGGATTGAACTTTATACAGGCTGTTATGATAATTATTATTTTGTGTTTTTACCATCCAAATAAAGATATTTTCTGTTGGCAGCTAGTACATAAGACTTACATTTTTTACCTTTAATCAAAAACATACTTTCAAAATATACAAATAAAATATCGCAAAAGATTTTTAATTTAATATTAAGTTACACGTATATAAATTGTAATCAATAAATCCATTAATTTTAAGTAAAATATTAAATATAGCAGAGTTTGGAGTTGACTAAACTATTTAAAATAGCTCATACTTTGCACATATTTCCTCGGCCACATTAAAGTTGATAAGGACGTCGCTGTGCGTCGCCTCGGTTAGATTGAAGTCAAGCACACTATTCAAGGTAAAAAAAAAAAAAGTTGTTGCCTAAAACAAACACTCTGTATACCGTCAGGCGGCAACAGCTGAGATTTCGGCACACGCTATGAATGCGGCCGGTGCGTCACCGCGCCACCGCGCCGCGCACCGGCCACCTTTCACCCCTCGTGCATTCCCTTTGCGGCCTTCTTACATGCACATCTATACATTTGTCTACCTAAGTATCCATTTACAAAAAATATCTTTTATTAATAAACTAGTTTCCGCCTCGAGGTTTCACCAGCTTTCCTGAGGGACCTATTGTTTTCCCGGGACAAAAAGTATCCTATGTGTTAATCGAGAACACCGAATACATCCAGCCGTTTATGAATGATTGAGTTATATCACAAAAAATACATATTCACAAATATCCATCCAAACTTTCACATTATAATAATTAATTATATACAAACTAGTAAACTATGTATAAATTCCATTAAATAATATCCGAAAAATACTCTAGGACAAAAAAATTACGAGTGAAATTGTTGTATGTTGTTGACTACTTTATCTGTATTAAAAAACATAAATTAAAAACAACACTAAAACACTTCTAACTTATGGATTCATAAAAAAGACAGTTTTTCCTAAAAACGTGTCCCTTTTTTTGTTTTAACACTTGATCTATCTACTTGACTATTCAGCTCTTCGCGACGTGCGAATCCATTACTTTGTGGTGCGAGTTCGTATAACTTGAAAATATTGTATAGGTAGCTCGAATATAAAATTTTGTAAACACCATTCAATATTTAATATACTGTCCTGTGGAAAGTCAGGTTCCAGTTAATCATTTAAATCGCAGTTCCTGGAATTCTATTTTTCAAAGTTTCAAAATTACTAGGGTTCAAACCTCTCAAACACTCAACCCATATTGATGATGCTTATAGGCTGGGGTTTAGAAACAACAAAAGTAATCTAGTCAATGCATATCAAATTAAAGCCTGTGGTGTGGTGTGTATTTTATTTTGTAAAATATTCTTTAGTAAGCGAGCGTGTAAACTGTTGCACAGTAGTGGTAGAGCCATAGAGTAAGAATATTATAGAGTGATAGCGTTAACAACGTTACTGTGAAGCATGAGCGTTGCAATATAGATGCATTCACAGATATTATAGATTATAGTAAACTAAAACAAAATCGATATGAACTCCTTGTCATTTGTTCTCAGTAAAAATATCGAAAAAAAAACGAGAAATTGGCATTCATTATATTTATTTAGTCTTTCAAACTATGAAATCGCACTTGGTTTCAAGCATTTTGCTCGTACCCATGCTCACGGCACGTACCTACCTACTCTAGTATAGCCGCTCTATTAATATTCTAACTCTATGGGTACAGTCCTTAGTATTTTGACTGTTTTGTGCCGCAAAGACATCGAAGAACATGAATCGAGTGAAAGCAAGTTTTAAAGACAATCCTTTTGTTTTCAGTCGTTTCTATTTATTACTAAAATAGGTAATTTAGGTATACTTTCTAAATATGTTTGTTTTCAGAAAATTCTAAACATATTTTTTACCATTACCCACATCTATAACACAACATAAGAATTCACATCGGCAATTTTATAAATATCCGTTGGCAGGTATATTTAAATGGGGGTCATAGAGGAGACAATACAATAACATTGCGATCTAGGGAAACGAAAATCGCCCGTTTCCCACATGTAGGAAGTTTTTTTTAGAATCTTCCCGTTATTCAGATATTTTTTGCTTTTCTTAATTAAGAAATAGTATTTATAAATCTATAGTGTGAAGGGGGATGAAGACCTGGGGTCGCAGCAAGGGCAGCTGCATCACATGCGCCGGAGCAGGCACAAACAAGTAGATCATTCCGCATGGGATTAACACAACCGTAAATGTTGAGTAACGGTTCCGTTATATTTTTTTATTAAATCCAGATTTCAATATTATTTCAGATTTCTAGAGCTGCTAAAGTGAATATTTCAAATAAATAGTTGTTACATTATGTAAATTCAAGAGGATCGATAAACAACGCATCAGCAAGCAAGAAGAAGCAAAATTAGTAATTCTAATCAAAGTCTAGTTGCTCATACCTACCACTTTATCCTAAACCATCTTTGGCGCATTATTAATTAAAATATTAGCAGTTCTTAAGACTAAGTACTATAGTGATAACCAATTGAAACGTTAATGTAGACTCATTGAAGGCGCGACCGAATTGCAACTTATTATTATCTATACTTTGGTTCAAATGTAGGGTAACTTTGAATAGAATATTATGTACATATTTATGTGTTATCAAACAAAATGTAATTACTTAGAGCAAACGGCGGACACACCCGTTCCGGGACACCTTTTCATTTAATGAAAACTTGTTTGCACACCCAACAAACGGTGTTTTGTTCACGGAGGGCGACCGATCTGCGCCAGAGGAGCGCTGCATAGTTGCACCCGAACACCGGTTTATTTAGCGTCGCCATCTTTTGATAGTTTTTTTTTATCAATTGAAATTTATTAAATGCGCAGTGAGGGTGCGCGTGCGCGGCGACAACTGCCGAGATTGCAGCTCACACCTGGCCCACGCGCGCGATCTATGCTGCTTACCTGCTCACATGCATGTGTGGAAGAGAAGAGACATAACTACTATGCGATGCGATCGCGATGTGTGTCCTTTGTCACCAAATAAATAATTTGTATAGTTTTGTAAAAGTAACCACTACTGTACAGGAATATAATAAATATAATATTGCCTATCCTCGTGTTGTTTCTCTTCCTATCCTTTAACTAATGTGAAGTTTCCTTTAAATACCTATGCAAGTACCTACATTTAATACTAATTGGTTTTATAGACTGCTAATATTATAAAGGTGTAAAATCGGTTCGTGAGTTTGGATAGGAGGTAACTTAACTCTGCTAACTCTGTATCTATATACTGATAAGATTCTGAAAAATCTTTCTCTAATAGGAAACTACATTATCCTTTAGTTAGACATTTCATACCGAGGACGTGGGTGCACCCGCAGAGGACAAAAGGTTGTAATTTAGATAATGAAATTCGCAGGATAAATGGAATAAAATGCTCTATCTTGTTCTCCGGGGTACCTAACTACTGCAAATTTATCAAATTCAATCCGGTGGTTTGGCCTAAGAATCATTTCTCTATCACTACATAGTATCAAACAAAATTTCTCGTCGCGTCTGTCTGTCTACTTCCTCCAAAAACACGAGTCTTTCAGGAAGACGACGACAGTCTTTATCCTCGAGGTGGATACTCTACTTTTTATAGCCTTTGCGAGACAACCAAACACCGTCTTCTGTTATATTATTTTTGATCGTCAACGGCAACTAAAACCTATGAAATGAGAGCTCTTTGGTCGAGCTGTATTTTAAAAGAAAAAAATATATGGTAAAAGTTTTCATACTAATTATTTTGTTGACGTTCCATATTCAAATCACATTATGGACCAGCGGGTCATAATGAAATTAAGTACAATATTATTGTCCGGCTAGAACAGGCTCTAATCACTTACTTTAGGGCACAGATATTAAAAAAAGACGGATATATTCTCGCTAACAAAAAACTGTGTCACTCGAGTCGGCCACCACGCTGTACGTACAAGCCGGCACGCACACATTCACACGTTAGTTGAGCGCGAGTAATCGACTCTGTGTAAACGGCGACAGAGTCTAATTTCCCACGGAATAGCTAACTAAGGTGTGCGTGAGAGGTGGCCGACTCCATAGACACAGTTTTTTGTTAGCAAGAATATGTCCTCCGTAGTCTGTGCTTTAGGGTTAGGTTTGCATGACATAACTACCTACCTATAATTTGACGTTGTCGAGCAGGTGGTGTGAAAGGGTTTTATTATATTCCGTTTGTATATCCTGATTCCGTAATGTGTGTGTAACCGGTAGGCAGGGAGCCGCTATCAATTGCACCGTTAGCTGTAGGACCACACCGCCTAGGATCAAGTGGTCGACATGCAAGCTGTACACCACGTCAGTTTGTTCAGAGAACATTGCGTGCGTTGAACGGTGAGCCGGCGCGGGCGCGGGCGCAGGCGACTCTCCGGTCCTTGTGTAAGGTAATGTTGATACGTGTCAAGCTATCGACCGCCCAGTGCGGCCAGACTATGTGGTCTCATATCACTATAATACCAAGTATTACCACCCGTATCACCTATAACCGAACAGCTATAAGAAATATAAAAGTATTTAACGAAGAAAGTGTCAAGGATGTTCAAGTACATATAAAAGTATGTCGAATTTACAATACGAAGCTATTACCGCCGACATGACTATACGAAAAGTAAATTCATCCAATTTTGTGGCTATGTACGCATTTACTTACAACTTAATCATCCCGAACATAAAATTTAAGACGTGAGCTGGGTTGCGGTGCGGTATAGTATGGGTACAGTAAACTCGTAAGATACGACTTGTATAATAAAAAATGTGGTTACCATCGACCTCAGTAACTGCTTGAGGGTTTTTTATCAGACTGTCAAGATTGTCTGTTGTAGGTATTGACTGACATTATAATTTGTTCGCGCGTAAGTTTCCCTTTAGATAAGAAACATACCCATTATGATTTAAAATTTCTTTGTTATCTTTCGAATTAGAAATTCAACGACCGAAGGAAATGATGTGTTCAGTAATCGAATCCATTTCACAGAATCGATCTGAATGTCAGAGAAGGTCGGCTGCGACCCGGTGAGCCGGCTGTTGCAATGGGTGCCTTTGTCCGCGAGGCATCAATGTCGTTCTCGTTGCTGGCTGGTGGACTGGCGGACTGGCGCGGGCGGGCTGGCGGCGGCATAATGCGGAAACAATGCGCGGACCACATTCGTGCATCGCGTCGCGACCGCGGCCGTGTCGTGTTCGGCCGCGGCCCGATGTTTGTGCTCATAAAGTGTCATTATGGTAACAGTACCTCATTGTTGTTTTCGGCGATGCCCGTCTCCCTATTTTCTCCGCTCGCTGTGTAAAAGCTCAACGCGTCACGGCGAGTTTTAACCAAAATGGGTTACGACCGTCTCTTGCGAAACTTTTACGGGCTATCGTCTCCGGCGAAATCTCGTTCGGTTTAATGGCCTTCGAATTTTAAGTGCCAAAAGAAGGTAAATCACTTTGACGTGTCTTGAACACAACTTCGCGATTTGACGAGGGCTTGGGCTTATTGGTCAGTGTACGAGATAAAGGAGGTATTTATCCGCAATTAAAACTATTCGACCTCTTGTTGTTTGATTAATTGTCTCGTTATCTAGGTTGTTTGTTTTTTTTATAAATTTATGGTAAAGTAAGGTTCTTACTGACTAGGATCTACAGTTATCATGGAAAACTGAAAGGTATACAGAACCCGCTCTACGTTTAATTTAGTTTTATTATAAATATCTTATCATAATTTTAAAATTTCATATATTAAAAACATCATCAAGAAAGTCTCTTACTAATATCGTCCGGAGCAGCCCGTATATTATTAAATCATACTGAATTTAATTATTAGGAAGGCACCTATTATAATGATAGCTCAATCAAATGATCTGTCATCATTGTGTCTATGTTACTAAGAGAGAAATTATAAATTATCATAACTAGATGTTTATTAAGAATCAGTTTGCACATATACATAGGTAGCATAGATATATAATTTAAAAACTAAAATATTTTTAGCTCCGACAAAAAAACAGGGTTGTTTAACCCTTGTCCATTGTATGCTGTCTGTGACATCGTACCTAGCTCCGAAACGAATGTCCTAATTTCAATATGGTTTTCTTTATTTGGCCGCTGTTTTTTCGGAATCTATTAGATATATTTGATACAATTCAGATCAGCTGTTTCTAAGATATACACTGCAGAGGCCGATTGTCCAAACTAGGCCATACCGCCTATAGAATACAGGCTAGGTTACGTAGGCGAGTGATACCCCTGGTGTTGCAAGCGTCCATAGGCTACGGTAACCGCTTACCATCAGGCGGGCCGTATGCTTGTTTGCCACCTAAGTGGTATAAACTCCTAAGATCGTCAAGTCGATTATCGTTTTTGTATCGGTATTGGGTTATGTAAAAACGACAGTATAAACAATGTTATGACATAATTTAAATAATTTCCTCTGCATTGTCATTGACCTCTTTACTCAGAACGAGGACCATCGCAGATTAAAAAATATGCTGACTCTTGTGGTTTACTCATGTTTTTGATGTGAACCTATTGTGTAACAATTGAAAAAGAAAATAGGACGTTAAATTTATGTTTACATAATAAGCATTTTTCAATGATGTACCTAAATGTAATCAAAGTATAGGTAATAAGTTACTTATTCCTGCCTGAAGTGCAGTTTTTCATTTGTATTTAATGTTTACGACAATGTACTACTTAGTTAGAAATAAACAAAGACGCATACTCACAAGTTATTGAACTTGTTTATAATTACGTAAACTTCTTAGTTCACAAAAATCTAATGTAGCCTACGTAAGTACATTGTATAGCTTTAATTAAGTAATATGATTGTCTAGAACAATAGAAAGTACCACCTAACCTACTTTCTTTTTACTTCCTACGTATAGGTACTACCCCGATATCTCTTTCAATTCAGTTAAGGCAAATTATAAAGAACCGAGGTTATTATTAGTACCGATTGTGATTACTGCTATTGTTTGAGTATCATAAAACAATGATTATTGAAAATCATTATGAAGATGTCAGCCACTGATCGAAGTTATAATAACAAACGATAAAAGCACGGTTGAAGAAGCAAATATAATGGCCTTAATGATATGGAAGACAATGGGGTTCCTCCGGGGCGGGCGTCGCGCGGCGCGCTTCGCAGTCAGAGTCGCGTCGCGTCGCGTCGCATCCACTCCGGGGCGCGGGCGCAGCGCAAACGCACTTACGCATTGCCACTTGACTGGAACTTGACTCGCTCCGATAGACGACGTAGCTCGGTGCACTCATACATATATTATCTTCTCTTTGTTCCGCTGACAGCTACATTTATGTCAATATTTATGTTATCTGGTTCATTCTGATTCTGAAGCGATGATAGCTCAGTTGCACTTGAGAGCCAGTTTGACTTCTAAGGCGATGATAGCTCAGTGGTAGTGACGTCGGATACCGAGACGAAGGTCCCGGGTTCGAATCCTACAATGAGCTTGAGCTTTCGGTGAAGGAAAACATCGTGAGGAAACCATAGCACGATGGTAGGGTACTTTGCAGTGCCCGCCTGGCTGGCCACCACCTTCAAGTTGAAAATATGTCGCCAAGCACCTTTCGGTGTGTTCCGACAGCTGCACTTGAGAACCTTCTCGGCTTTGTATGCTTACCAACGCATCATCACTTATCATGGTGAGATTGCGGTAAAACACAGGCATATAAACAGTAAAAAAAAATAGTAGATAGTGTATTTGATAACAGCGCAAATTTTCAGTCGCTCACATAATGGGACGTGATGGACGTGACGCACGACGCACTATATATAATAAATAGTAATAATAGAGCATTTTATTACGTCCCTGCCTATCTTTTGTGATAATTTGATGAAATTAATAGATTTATAAACAGCATCGGTACATATAGATACCTAGTATGAACTAGTATTTACTAATAAATTCTTAGTTTCAGCTATGTTGTTACTAGTACATTACTGAAAGTAAATAATTATTAAGGCATAATTATTATACGTTAAGACATTTTTATTGAAAGTAGAATAAGAAAGCATAGGAGAGTGGCGAGTGGCGCGTGCATTGCCGACAAATAGGGCGGAAGCGGATATGGCAATTGCATTCAATAAAATATACAGTGTAACTGAATATTTTATTACACTTATTATTTGCATAATAATTATTATACAGTTCCATTAATGTATAAATTCCCCGGCAGTTACTTTTTTGCTTTTTACATCTCTCAGCATTGCTGGTTAGGTGGACTAGGAAAACAAATACTGGGTGGATAACTATGGAGTCCGGAATCTAAAACAAATATATTTTCATAAACTTAATTCTACCATTGAATGCAAAGTCTTGAACTTGTCAATTAGACGATTTAATGTATCAATCGGTATAGTCAGGTGGGAGGTAAAAGAAGGAAAATCGGCATGAGTTTTCATCAGTTTAATAACATACTTTGTAAATGGATAAAAAATTATTGAGGTACTCAGAAAAAGCTGTCGAATCGCTTTTTTATAAACTATTTGTCTAACCCTTCACTATTAGGTGTTATTTACTACTGTACTGTACTATTTTTTTACCTGTTATTTAACTGAATACCATATACAAGTTCGGTGTAACAGAGTATATATTTTAATGGAAACAGGTTGTCCAGGTAAGGCACGGCGTTGAATGGAGGTGTAATCAGCGCTATTGAGCCGGAGTCGTCACCTGCGGAACTTGTTGTTATTCATTTGTGAGTGTTCGTGCTTTGGCCGACGCTGGCGTTGGGCTGAATGTGTCCGCAACCGCGAGCCGCGGGGTGCTAGCTCGGCTAGCTATTCAAAACGTTACTATGAAACACTGGATAAGGTTAACCGGTTCTTCATTTCAATATTTTGTCCACTATTTAAAGTTTAGAACCGAATATGCTACAGAAAAATTAATTACATATGAATTATGAATAGAATAAGAATTCTAGAACTGCTAGTGGTTAGGTATGTTGCATACCACCTTGCTCGGATATCTATACTAATATTATGAGTATTATTGGTAAATTTGTAAGCTTGGATGTAGGAGGTAATCTCCGGGAAGGTACATTATCCCCGAGTGTTAAGCGCTTTTTATCCCGGGAACGCGTGTGAACCCGTGGGGGACAGCTAGTCTTTATATAAAAGGAGATACAGACTGACTAGCATAATGGACAGCTCTAACAGCAGCGTCTACAAACTTGAAATGTTGTACACAGGTTCCTATAACGTAGGCATACTACGACATTAAGGTTTTCTTGTTTTATTATGGAACCTTAAAAGAACAAAATGTGAAGTAGAAAAATCGACTTATGCTACCATTTCATCCCCTACCTAATCAACGAATATTGAGATGACAAATAAATTTTAATTGTTGAGAGCCCAGGATAATAAACACGAACAAAGTGATCCGCGTCAATTCCGTTCTTCCCCCAACAGCTTGGACTTAATGGATCAGTTAAATTCATATTATTTAATCTAATATTAAGGCTATATTGTCATAAAAGAAGAGGAATACGCGTCCTGATTTACAGCAGATCACTGAATCGGTTGCACAACCTCACCGGATACGGTTGTTCCATGACCGGAAACACTGACTTGTATACGCACTCGCAGGTACCTATGGCCCCATTGGTGCTTCACAACACTTCCATCTAAGAAAGTACCTTTGAGACCCTTTCCATGAACACGTGCATGGCATCGCAAGGGCTAAGGTACTTACATCACGCATACATTAATCCCCTCGGCAAGATCCGGACTTTATTGCGTCGTTGATCATTGAATGTTTACAAATCTGTGGCGTACCTACATACCATATAAAGAGTAACAAAGATGAGCGATCAAATCAATAATAAAATGTACTGCAATATAATAAATTAAATTATGATGTTTGCTTAGATCCTATAGACACACCCTAGTGAAGGTTTCTTCACATAAAGAAGATTGCCCAAAAATACATTATTTCATAAATAATATAACTAACGAGACATGTTTGTAGTGGATCGCCGATACCGTCGCAGAGTCTATAAATCAAACAATAGATATTTCGTGAATTAGCGTGTCAGCAAGATGTTCGATAAGGTTCCGGTAGCCGCCGCAAACGACTCCTAGTGGTACGCTGCGGAAGCGTATTCCAGTAGGTACTACTTACTCCTCCTACTCACGATGAGTCACACGCAACGAGTATTTTATGTTTATAGTTCAATGGTTCAGAATAATTGAAGAAGTTATTTATAAGTCTCCTCTGTAAAAGCGAATCGTGTGCGCGATCGGAGCCGGATGCCGCCACCCTTCGGAGGGCATGCCTTCACAAAGGCATTTAGTCTATTTAAAGACATCCTGCTTAGTGCGGGGGCCCGAGTCCGCTCTCGCACGTGCGTCAAGTGTCCTGCGCCTGCGCCTGCGCCCGCCGACCTGTCAATTACTGTCACCCTCACCTATCTCTGCGCTTGCACCGTCTGTCTCCACTGATAAACTAAGTGAGCCCATCATTCTGAATCTCGCCCGTACACCAGAATGCTTCGTGTCGCCACCGACACACTGTTTTGCTGTGCACGACATTGAATTGTATTAATATATTATTTTTAAATATAAAATTCCTAAACGAACAAGCTGAATAATCAATACATACTTAAATGTTTATATACGTGAAGAGAAATCCTTGTACTTTTTTCGCAAATGCGCGCACGGAGGAATACGAGATATGGCACAGGTAAAGTTTATATGGAGCGAAGGACTGCAGCAAGCAATTTTTTTCAAACTTATTTCCTTTTTATGAATTACGAAGGAATTTTGGCCACTTATTTGACCACTGAGTACATCTATAAACTTATTTCATTGTAACACTTTTCCTGAATTCCTATTTCAGTGCTCTCGTTATTTGAAAAGGCCATCAATGTTTTTTCCTTGTTTTTTCATCCACTTGATTTCAATGTAATGAAGAATAAAAAAATGCTATGTTCGCAAAAATTCAATGATTTATCCTAACCAATATCATATTTTGAATAATTTTGTCGGTGATCATAAAGACGTACCAAGCCTGTATAGAAATTGTAACCATTAACTCCTCAGGAAATTAGTAGGTTTACCTGTTACGCTCAATCAAACAAGATATTGCTCAACGACGACTAAATTTATCGAAGGAGCATATCTGACAGTATAATGGAGCTGGAAACAATACCAAGCGATTATAAAGAGCAGTGAAGCGAAGATTATGGCGTTCGCATGAGACAAACGCAGGCGCGGCCGCCGGCCGACCGCGGCGGCTAATGGGTCGGAGCCACTTGCGGCGTCAACCACCTTCATCGCGAGGAAAGCAGAAGAACCAGCCTTGTAGCGATCACATTCTCAATAACATCGTCTTTTTATATTTGATATTTTTTACCATGTAGTGCTTAGCAGAAGCTCATCTAATAATCTTATATCTTCCATCTTTCTTCTGGGATTCAAATCTAACTTCATTCATACTTCTTGTTTAGAAGATACAATAATGAATCACTTTTGGAAAAAATATTCAAATAACTTACGACTTTAGCATAACGAAAACTGTTACTATGTAAAGAAATATTATACTTTATAATGTGAAGAATAGAGAATACTCAGTGTAGAATGTCTCAAAAAAACTTTTTAATAATTATAATACGAATAAGATTGAAGCCAATTTAGGAGCAGTTCAATATAAATTGAAGACAAAGATCTTCAATCAGTGCGTATTGCCAGTAATGATATCTGGGACAGAGACGTAGTCTTTCACTGCTGGCCGCATAAATAAGCTCAGAGTCACTCAGCGAGCTATGGAACGAGCTATGCTCGGAGTTTCTCTACGTGACAGGGTCCGAAATGAGGACATTCGTAGGAGAACGAAAACGACGGACATAGCTCGTAGAGTTAGTAAGCTGACGTGGCAACGGGCAGGCCACATTGCTCGAGGAGCCGATAACCGATGAGGTAGAAAGGTTCTCGAGTGGCGACCACGTACTGGAAAGCGCCGAGCGGGACGACCTCCCACCAGGTGAACTGACGACCTGGTCAGAGTTACTGGGCGCCGCTGGATGCAAGCGGCCCAGAACCGTTCGAAGTGGAAATCAATGGGGGAGGCCTATGTTCAGCAGTGGACATCCATGGGCTGATATGATGATGAATATAAATTAGTATAACGTTAGGCTTTTTTTTGAAAAATGATTTACAGGAAAAGCACAGCGGGTTCTCTCTCACGTCCAATATTCATTGCAGCCCAACTGGAGAATTACCTCTACCTTACAGAAAATCGCATATCACTGCGATGAGAAAGGTCGCCAGAGCTCCTCCCTACATTCACCTATCTGCCATCATAATCTGCCAAAATACTTGAAGTATTATCAAAGATGGCTCCAAATGTATCCCAGATATTACTAATGGGCTAACTGTTAGCTAACATATACAGCTTTGAAAATAAACACATCTTCAAATCTAAAATATCAAAATGTATATAGTATAAACTGGAGGCGTTTAAAATAGGGCGTTGGAAGAGGAGTATCTCTCCTAATATGTTATATACGTATGATATGAATAATGAAATGTTAAGGAGAGTCAAAGCAAAATTATAAATTAAATGATAAAGAGTTAAAAAGGAAGGTTGAAAAGGAAGCTAAAGCAATATTGGTAATGGAATTCTTTTTTGTCGAATTCACTGCAGATCTTATGCAATTCATCAATTCCGAACCAGAACCGAAGGATTGCTGGTAATGATAACATTACCAGCAGGTCTTAACCTATCTGGCTTGTCGAAGACTATTGCGAAACCAAGAATAAGTACGCCCGAGTAAGAGATGTTATCAGGAGGTAGCGGTAGCTTGAATAAGAGTCAGAGCAAAGCATAGTGGAAACTCATAGAAATAGACCAATATCCGTACGTATCTTTATCATTTGGTGGTCATCGTAATCAAGAACATTCATTAGTTGTTTTGATGACGCGGTGTAACAAAGACCAGTGGTGGGCCGTGGGATAAAATTCATTAACACTGCTCATAACGATGACGACCAAAGATACGTGATAGCAGATAGAAAATGGTAATTGCATTGTTCTGTTTGGATTTGCGATTTGAGGTACACAGATACATCATTTGTTTACATCGGGATGGCTTGTCACGCTCTTCTCGTACTTGCCAATGAAGGCAAGTATAGACAGGGTAAGTACCGACAGTTTACGATATGCTGAGAACACGTTTTTGTTTTAGTATAGGAATACTCTGTGGTATAGGAGAACAAGCGATTGGAGACTGGAGGTTAGATTATAAGGTATTATTACGAAAATCATTAGACGGTGAAAACTTTATTATCAAGGTACAGTAGTACCCAATTAATATGGCTTACCGATGTACCTGCGCAGAAGATACATTTTCAAAGCGCGGGAAACGGTATTGGTCGGCAGCTGCCGCCATGTTAGCGCGCGCCGTGCGGAGGGGCGTGACTTGCGAGTGAGACGGTACCGTATTATGAACCTTATAGTAGTGATCTAAGGTTGATTGTAAGTTTTAAGCTTTCTTTCGTTAATCTTCGGGGCCTTACTTTCTTTTCTGTGCGAACGAAGATTCACGACGCGCCAGTTGGGTAATACTGTATTTTATTTTCATGAAACATGCAATAAACTATCATAAAACTATATATCTATAATATTTATACTGATATCTTACATAGTATAGTATATAGTAGGGAGGGATACTAATAATATATTATAAATGTGAAAGTTTGTATAGATATGAGGATATGAATTGTGATTTGACACAAATATCTTTTAGATTTGATTTTGTAACAAATATCTTCATTTGTTACTCTTTCACGCAAAAACTACAAAACGGATATGGATGGAATTTGGCAAACAGATAGAATATGTTCTGGATTAACACATAGGAACCTTTATATTTAGGAACAAAAATACGATCTCTCGGGAACGCGGATGAAACCGCGGGAGACAGCTAGTATTTCATAAATATCACAAATAAATTAACGGTCTGTGTAAATGTGTTATTATCACATTGCATACGTTTTGCATAAAAATAATGCTGTAGTTTACATAAATAGCCTACTTATGAGCTAGCGAGATACTATCAAAAACAAATACAAATTATGTAATTGACATAAATTATTCTATAATCGATTGCAAAACGAATGTTCTGATTTTTCAAATTTAATCAAACGTAAAGCGGAAAATCGTTATTCGATTGGTTGATTAAGGTTGGGAAACCAAATCGTTCGACATTATGTTTTAAATTGACTGACGAATCTATTTTGAGAGTGAATATAGAAATTGTTCCTTGCGTAGTACTTGACATCACCTGCGCAGGCGCTTCCCGGAGTGCGACACTCACACAAATCGGCCCTTCTTTACACATCTCACGTAGCGGCATTCTATTGCGCACCGCACCGCACCGGTGACAACCCTCCTTACATGAAATAGAACATTGACCCCGTCGCAGCTTGCTCCCCTCACTAAATTCAAAAATATCGGCACCACATGTTCTTGACCTTGTTTACTCATTTTTTTCTTATTTATGAATCATTTTCACTTCCTATCCGGATATAAAACTTATTTCAGCCATTCTCCATTTAATCGAATTTTCAATCCGAGTATTTACAGTAATATGGGCTCTCATTCATTTTGAGGAGCAGCTATTTACCTAACTCCTATACTACATATCATGTGATGATTACTGCGCAACTAAAGGTCTGTTTATGAATTGGAACTTGGAAGACTTCTTTGAATTTTTTTTTTTAAAACGAGCTTTTATAATAATATTAGCAAGTGACGTGAAAAAGAATGACCCTCATTGAGCAGTGGCATGTTGGTTATGATTTTAATTCAATAAACGAAACAAAAATGAGTGTTGTATGATGTACAATAATGAGTTTTTGAGTAATTTATTTTGAGCAGTAACTTTGTATATCTATACCTATAGACTCTATAAAAAGTTTCTGCTTCTTTCGGTTTCGGTTTCTGCTGCTACGTAGGTTCATACTTGATGTAGTATTCACTCCTTTCGCACGTTGTATACAAGATATTTGTAATTACTGAATTTACAATGAAAACTAACAAGTCTTCTATTCACGTGCTATAATATAATATAGACCACCAGATATCGTGCGTCTGACTCCGCTCTCGGTTCGAATCGTGGCCTGAAACCGCCTCACAGAATCTTTGACAAAGTAACATTTGACCAATATTTTTTTAATTGTTTAAGCTTGCGTTACCATACACTCACACCAGTAAATGGTGATGGTGTGGCCGAAGGTGAGTAGCTAGTTATAGTCTCTACGGACGGTGGTAAACACACAAAGCCTAGAAGGGAAATGGCTCTCAAGTGCAGCTGCCGGCGCGGCGCTCACCGGTAGGTGTACAATCAGCAACATAAGTAGCTCAACAGATCTTAATTTTCAAATCGCCAGTACTGTAAACTATCAATGATGAGGAAATACATCCTATTTTACTGTAATCCCAGAGATTAATTGATATAAAAATACCTGAGCCATTTGCACCCAAGGTCATCTGATCCCAAACTAAGCAGAACTTGCTAACTGATATACTACACAATACTGGTAGTAGGTATATACTTACTAGATACTTACACCCATAATCAAAATAAATAGAGATGTTTATTCTGAATTGGAATCGAATCCACGATCTGTAGTGTGGCAGTCAAAGTATTAGGAGATTTTTAAGAGAGGTAGAGCATAGCGTTTATTTGTTCAAAGAGCAGGTCGACTGGGGAAGTACCTCCACCTTGCAGCATACCGCAGCCAAATAACTTTATGTTGTGTAAAGTTGTGTTCCTGCGCGTGAGTAAGGTTGCCAGAGCTCATAAGGGAGGGGGGAATGCTACGTGTGTTGCAAGCGTCCACATGACTACGGTAACCGCTTACCATCAGGCGGGCCGTATGCTTATTTGCCGACTTGGTCGTATAAAAAAAATTTACCTTTACGCCTTCTCAAAATGCATCTACCTAGATAATCTACAGTTACTTACACACCTATTTTTATTACCAATAAAAATAATACAACACATAGAAAACATAATTACTCTAATCAAGTTTGGCATGAACAACAAAGTTAATTAAATAACAGATAAGTACAAACATAAATTAATTGGACTAAGTCGACAGTTTGTAATTATCCTATAACAAGCAATAGCTATAATTTCAGTTGTTGTAACTTTTGTATTGCGTTAGATTGAGGTTAGAACTGGACTATAATTTATCATTAACACAGAAACATCTCGATTTTATTTAAACGTTTCAATTTCACTTGACATTTTAACGACTATTTTCACTATTATTATCATTAATTGATATGTATCAATTGATAGTGGAAGCTTGTATATATTTTCAATGGTCAAAGTAGGTTGTATAGTATGCGTCATGCATTGTAAGTAGGTACGTATAGAAACATATACCTACTTGCCTCCGTCAGCTCCAGCTTTGATCTAATTACCTCTTATAATGTTAACAAGCAAGTGAGTACAGACACATTGATGTGATTGAATGTGGCATGCAAATAGTATAGGTTGGCATACACTTGTAGCTGCCAAGAAATTGTGCAGTGAATGCAGGCCAGTTGCTGAGTCGCCCGTCGTCGTTGTGCTACAATTACTGTGCGGCCGACGAGACAATGCGTTTCTGACACTAGTTAATATTGGTCAAATCACGGAAACAGCTAATCTGATTATGATGGGACTTTCACCTGATGCCTAATAAAATACTAAACCTTCCTTTGTGACGTACAAAGGAGCATCGCAACAGGAGACTAGCTCAATATAACAGGTGGCAGAAACGCATTCTCTCAGGGGCCGCACTGCAATGAGAAGTAAAATTGTGTGTGCAGCTCCCAGGTCTTCAGGGGTGCGACTGGAACCGTTTGCTACCCATGCTTTCTTTTACATTATTTGTTCTTCGTTTTGTAAGTTACTTTGTCGGAGTTGTTGATAATACTTTATACAGCACTTTTTACGTTTAATACAGGGTGTTGGTTTGGTCGGCGACAAGCGACCCAGGAGCGGTAGTACAAAAAATATATTCCCCAAAAATGTACTTAATTCCATTAAATACTGTAAATGCGTTGAGAAATACCTTATTCAATTTGAAATAAAATTACCGCAAAGTATGGTTACTCGGCACGTGCACAGACTAGAGCTAGGCCCAAGCCGCCATCGGCCCACCCCTTTACTCCCTCGCACTCCCGTTGAGTATTATGTCCACACTTAAGCTTATTACATGATTTAAAAAAAAAAAATTTTTTTATTTTTGTTATTAAAAAAAAATTAAGTATTTTTTTATATTTTTTTTAGCACCAGTATCATTTGTATTATCGACCCTGAGTCGCTCGTCGCTGACCAAAACAACGACCTGTATAATAACAGTTGTACTTAAAGGTGTAAAGATGTATTGAAAACCTAAAATGGAGGAACCCACAACACCGTTATTATAATATTAATGTATCGGGTCTATTACAATGAATTTAGTCCGCCAAAGCTTAAAAATTACTATTACTACTATAGGAGAGATCGCGAAAATAATATTTCGTTCAAATTTTTTGTAGGAATCGTTTTGATCCAAAATGTGTATAAGACGTCATAGGAAATTGAATATTGTGGACGCAAGATGATGATGATGATGATTAGATGGTGATATGTGATTGACGTGATCATGGCTCATGACAAATAATAATCAGTAGTTCTACCGTAGGTATGTCATTCATATACCTTCCTCAGTCAAAGAATATCACATAATGTGATGATATTCTTTGACTCAAGTATAGGTATATATAACTAGTATTCGTTCCATACATTTCAGTTTTTTTTCCAGACTTTAGCCGATGTTTTAAAATCTTTAAATGCTTGAGGCTTAATTCAGTTACAATTACAAGTCAATAAATTTAGATTACGAGATGCGGTCAGTTGATGGCGAAGCATTGATTATTGATTCTTCGGCGGAGCATCGATTAGGTATTATTGTGATTGCGCAACGCGACGTAAGCGTAGCGTTAGCAACACGCTGAGGCAGCGCGGCTCGCGACGGCTCAACTCTGCGATGGACGAGGCCGTGCAAGATGTGGTCACTGTGCAAATCGGTTCAATTATGCAAGTGACTTGATTAGAAAATAAGATGGCCTGTGCGATATTGGAACTCGATTGATTCAACTTACATAATGAATGCCGGAAACAATGTCACTGCTGCATTCTAAGCTCGTGCAACTATTGAAATTGTATCGTGCGTTAGTTTCGTCTATTAATCTCATGATCGGTAATAATAAACTGCAATAGGTAGGTATTCCATCAAATTGCAGACATCATCTTTAGATAAATATGTTTATTTTATTTCCTTGGATCCTAACTCTTGCTAGCCATCAATAAGGAAATTTGGGCGCTGCGCTGGCGAAATTTCAAAACATACAAATTATATGGGTTCCTACCTAAATTAAATTCATAAATTGTTTATGACATAATGATGACTAGTTCATAAAGTAGTAAACTGATAAATTTAATAAAAATTACATTCCTGCTCTACAGTGAGCGCAAATTACTGGGCAGAATAGAACCTACACAGCGCACTAATTGAGACACAGCTATAATATCGACCATGTTTATGGTTCCCATATAGCAAGCTATCAAATAAATTCCGAACATGTAGGAGATACTGCCTCGCGTGTAGCGATTATAAGCGGCTCATTTTGTTATCTCAGCATCTTCCAGTCATAATGTAATATTATGGAATACTTAACGTAGGTACTGGTACCTACAGCCCGCTACGGCCGGTAGTCTCAACAAAACAGTATTAAATAGCAGAATGGTAGTATGTCAGACACGGTGAGGTAGTACAGTACAGGCAGTGGGTAGGTAGATAACTTATTAGGGTTGCTTCGCAGATTGCGTGAATGCGTTCACTTCACGGTCGCGTTGCGTTGCCTTTGTTGCAGCCGCGCTGGGTGGGCCGCTCTATCGTATGCTCCACATTGCACGTCGCAGGTATACCACCACCACTATCGTACACGATACCACACTACACCACGATACATAAACACACAGACAATACATTTTGCGCAATTCGTTTCACTTTCGTAGCTCTGTTTATTAAAGGGATTATGATTTCGAGCGATGATCATGAAATCTTTTTCGTTCCACGCACCGCTGAGCTAGATCTGCTGTACGTATATTGGTATAATAAGTGTAACCAACTAATATTATTATTATACAAATGATCCGTGAATATTACATAGTAGGATAGTAGATTCAGGAAGTCTAACAGACTGGATGATCTTGATTCGCAACCCATAATTTAGTTTATGAAACAGCGATAATGTTGTTTTGGAGTAGCTTAGCAGTAAAGTAAAACAATACTGAATTATAATATCGAAAGTAAGGTACCTACGTGGCGTTTTGTCTGAAACATAAACTAGACAAAGATAATTTCTGTTGTCTTTATAGCTAACCGGTATTATGAGTCAGCCGTGATTGTTTAATTCAGTGCTTCTAAACGTGTCGTGGCTCGTGGCGCATGCGCCAGCCCGGTCACAACAACTTTGATTCATATGCGTATGCAGATCTAAGTTACATCAGTGATTACTCTAATTTCAAATAAGGCAAATGCTTTGACAGTTGTAGTTTAATTTACTCTAACAAAGGAACAATACGTATGGCTCTTTCATACAATAAAGGTAGGTAGGTAGGTACTTATGTCTTTGTTTGATATAGAATAAATATAGAGATAGAATTAAAAATATGCGACCACACGTCACCTAAACTAGTAGATAATCGCAGGGGCATGTACCTGTTGCGTTGCGTTCTCCTTTCATGGAATATTCTTCTTGTTATAGAGAGCAAACGACACAAAGCGGGTTTATCTGAACGCATTATGAGGAGCATCTCCGCTCCCAGATCGCGCGATAATGCTCGTCGTCGTCGTCGAGTCACAAAAGTGTATTCTGAGGTGCACCGGCTCACGACACGGCGCGGCGCGGTGCGGCGGCGGCGCAGCGCGGGCGCGGCTGGCTGCTCTGAACGAGACGTAAGGTGATCTCGAACCGAGTTGACCTTTGTGCGCTACGGGCAACCACCGCCGTCGATCGGCTTTGTGTCGCGACTCGCTTGTCAGTGTCCTCTCAAGAAGGAACTTTGTTTTCTTTCACCAAAAGAAAGTAGGTAGAGATATCGATGTAAGCATTGTTCCGCCTTCGGGTTAATTCAATATAGCGCTGCTGTCTATCGAACGCCATTTTTGTTTAACATTTGAAAAGGTTTTATTGTGCTAGCGGTTTATAGCTGTTAGGTGTTCTGAATGGCGAGCAGGTGTAACTGAATCGGCCCGTTAGCAGGGTACTACGTACAATACCTGTTCGTTAATTTCGATTATTTTTAATTTTTTTTTTATTAGATGATCACTCATCATAAATTCAAATTTTGTGAATTCCCTTCAGCTATTTGAATGTGTCGATGGCAAAACTTAACTTTTAGTTGATTGTGTGGTACCGTTTATAATTACATACTTTCATCATTGCTTTCATCACCTATTTCAGAATTATGAGAAATATTGAATAATAGCAATAGGTACAATGAAATCCTCAATCCATGAAAGTTATTCACGCCTTAATTTATACATTTTTTTTAAATTCATCCCCTTAGAGACTAGCCCCCTTATTCATAATCGCTTTTTAACTAAATCAGTGTACTAGTGTGCCACGGCTCACTCTTTCGATCACCAAATTTCCCCTGTCAGATAAAGACTTCGGAATTTTAGCTAATCAACATTTGATAACTTTATTATGAATTAGGGGATAAATTAAAAATAATATTTCATATTACTTGCCTACATCAAGAAAGGCCTATCTGCTTACCTACCTACTGTTAAAATGACGTTTTTTAATATTCTTTATTTTCAAGTTTGCAGTACCTAGTGAGTCGATCAGTCACCCGATTTGGTCTTCTCTCTTTATACTTTAGTATGATAATATGATCAGCCTACTTACCATTACCATAGCAAAAATTATATGATTGACATCTACTTAGTATCTTACTATTATCTTATCAAAGAAGCTAATAACGATCTCGTAAGGTGGGCTTAAAATAGCTTCACTATTATCGCTTCCAAAGCGTTGTGATTGAATCAAAGGGAGTTAGTGCGTTATTGTGAAATAATAAAAAGATAAAACGTCATCGGAAATTAACATAATATCGTCACCCGTTTCAAATGGTCGATGAAGAGCCGAGATGTGTCATCAGAATTCTCTATAGAGCGCGACATGTTGTCAAATGCCGGAGCTTGTTGCGTTGCGTGAGATCGACCCTACATTTCGTGGACACGCATATCAATAAAGGCTTATTAACTTCATTCACATGCGGCCTTTCCGAATAAGGAAGGCTTTATTTCTATTGAAGGTGTTATTCAATTCAAACAATTTGTTAATTTGTTTACATTGTTATCGCGATAACAATGTTAACATAGACATAGACGTTGATTCGGAAGAAAATGGCGGTTTATATACAAAATATTAATGCTTCGAAACCTATTTTATGCGTGGTTTTTGACTACGAACTCACTGTGGTACCTGATGATGTCACTGAAGGCTGGTGTGGCACAATGATACTATTAGATGGGAACTGGCTTACAGTGCTGCTACTGCTGCTATATAGCTAGTTATAAGTTGAGAGTAATAACTAGCTAGGCAGGTACACCTTGCTATAGTTTCCAAGCAAGGTTGTCTTGAAAGCTCAAACTCAATGTCTGATTCGAATCCACCTTCGAAATTTCTTCCACTGAACTATCGTCGCCGTAACCAAAACTGTTTTTTTGCCGTGCTTCCACTAAACTATAATCGCCTTATCCTTCTAAATGAGAAGTATAATAAATGGTTGTTTAGTTTTGAAGATCGTCACAGATGACGCGGGCCCATAGCCGCCAGCCACACCGGCTACGCGATAAGGGCCAGATGCGTCAATTTGTTTGTGTCGTCGTGTCACCTCCCTCGGCCTTCCCGTTAACAATTAAATGTCTCTATGTATAGGAAACGGTCAGCTGGCGTATTTTTTTAAATTATCTGGATTAGTTGGCCACCTTTTATGCGTCTGCTGACCCATATGTCTCACAATCGTAACGACTTTCGTCATTTATTTTCACACATATACCTACACTACGTTAATGATAAGTTACTCAGATACGTGATTGATTTGCAGTGAAGTGTGGAAAATAAAATCCTGATAAGTTTTACTGATAAGTTGTAGGTTGTAGGAACAGTAACAAGTATTTAATCGACTAAAAGAAATCAAAGAAATGAGGCGGTTTTCAAATGATCTTTCTAATCGACATTATATATTTATAGATATTTTTGTTTGTTTTTTTACGGGCTAATCACTGGAACTACCAGTCGGATTCGAAAAATTCTTTCGCTACTAGGAAGCTACATTATCCCCGAGTATTATAGGCTACTTTTTATCACGGGAACGCGGATGAAACCGCGCGAGAAAGCTAATTTCTTATATAATCGTAAGTATTTATGTATATTCGAGAATGACGCCTCCCAATATGAACAGATTTAGATGATATTTACGATAAATATGTACAAATTACAATCATATCAGACATTTTGCTCACCTGCCGCTGCTTCCGATTGACGGCAAGGTTTTCTCCCAGCGGGCTGGCAGCGTTTTCTCTTTGGATAGCCAAGCTGATGCGTTGGCGGAAAAGCGTTGTAGTAAGTGCGGGTTTTTTATACGCAATGCAATAAAGGAAATCATGAGCACGGAATTGAAATACTTTATTATTATTTCCGTGCATTATTGTTGATACCTGTAATACCAAAAATCTTGAGAGTGAGAGCTCATCGTTCGATGTGACAGAAAACAACAGCGGTTGCGTTGTCCATCGCTTCCGTGCCGGCCGTGTTCCGCAAGGTATGCGCAACGCGCATCCCCGCTCTGAGAAGTAGGTAAGTAAAGCCACAAAGTATTCCATGAATGTGTAATCAGAGAGTTTATTGATCGTGGCAAGATTAACACCACTCCGCATTGTCTGAGTTGGCACGTCTTAAATTTTCCCTTTTTGTGCCAGTAACTTAAGGAATTCTCGAATTAATTTTTTTCTTACCTTTATGAATGTCGTCGTTTATCACACCGGGAAAGAATTATTCCTTCTTATGTTGCGCTTTCGTAACCGCTTTTCAATTGTAAATTGTGATGTTTTACGACGATCTCTGGTACCAAAAATAGAATAGGTATCCGTGACAGAGGAGGAAGAGCTAAAGTGTAGGTACATACAATATTTCAAAGGCATAGGTATCTTTTAAAATCTCTAGATAGTATAAAACAAAGTCGCTTCCTGCTGTATGTTCCTCTGTCTGTACGCTTAGATCATAGAAAAATACACTATAATTAGATCTTCCAAACTACGCGACGCAACGGAGTTTGATGCGGTTTTCACTATCAGTCAGATATTTCCGGATAAAAGCATCCGTAGCATGTACCTATTATACCTACCCTAGGTATAATAGGTACATGAAAGTAAGAAGTATTTACAGAAATGATAAAAAAGTTAAGTCAATTTTGGGAACTTTCTTTGCTAAAGCTCTGACTAAACTTTACTTACGAGATCCTATATCAAAATGATGATTCCTACTACGGAATTGTGTTATTTAAAAATATCTACAAAAAAGTCCGCAATGGCATTATATCTATTATTGTCTATATACCTACTACGGATAACCCACAGTAACCATTTTTATGCAATTGAGATTTAATTTTGTTGAGGGTTATATTTTCGAAGTTATATTGACCAATATAATATTAATCCTCATCTAATAATATCTTAGATTTTATCATCATTTATAGTTAATAATTAAATAAGTTGGTTATTGGACATTCAATGTACCTACTTGAAAAAAATTGTCTCTTTACAGCAAATCATTATCATTTATATTCCAGAACATATCATAGATTTTAAATTACAAATAAAACAGTAATTCGCGTTACCGTGCTGGATTCTAATCATGATGATCGTTCCACGATGACACCACATAAGTACCTAAATTGCACCCTTGCGTGTGAAGCCGGGCGAGTCGCTAGTAGCATTACTAAAGTCAAATGGTCAAAGGTACAATTATCGTTCCGATTTACTGCCGCCCGGGATTGGTGATGTGGCCGAGATACGGCTCAGCACATGTCACGTTGGGACATAAAATATGTTTGTGAAATTTGGGTATCAGTTATACCTTTTGGTAAACCTCTACCTACTAATAATTTCTATTTGTAACCCATTTCTGGAGCACCCTATCATAGTGATATTATAAATGTAAAAATGTATGTGAATGGTTGTTAATCAATTAGGCCGAATAAATGAATAAATTAATGATTGAACGGATGTAGACCAAACTTGGTACTTAACCTGAAATTATACATTGGATTCCAAATAAAATTTCATTCAATTTTGACATCAAGTTCCCATCATGAGTACCCTAACAATTATAGTAATTTATGAGTTTACCAAGCAATTTCACATTATAGTTAGTCATGAGAATATATTCGTTAGATAATATAGTTGCCGAAAGAGGGAGCATATGCATCCTGCGCCGGCGCACGTGCCATTCACGCGGCCGGAAGTACCGCACATCGGCCCACTTATCGCGACCTTCGCACATCATTTATTTATGTTCATCTCTCGATCCCTAGCCAACGCGTTAAGTAAACAAACTTGCGCCACTCAAGTGGACCAAGTAAATATACAACGAACAGCAGATACTGTGGTGCGGTCGGTCGTTCGTAACCACCAAAGTCATTGTCGATACCTGCCAATGAGACCATTACTATAATAAATTGGGCCACAATCTACGACAACCTGATGAAATAACTGAATTCGAAATGTCTACTCTATAACACAATATAACAGCCTGCTATGGAAATAGAAGAAAACATTATACTTGAATTGTTCATCGTTACTTTTATAATTGAATTGTAGAGTGAAGTCAACTTGTACATTGATAATATAGGTAGGTATATTTAAAAAAACTGTCAGAGCGCGTGGTCCGGTCCGACGCGCACAGTGTGTAAAATTCCATAGCATGTACTTTTTTTTACTGACCGCAAGGATATTGTGAAAAATACTAACTAATTTTTTCAGTCAGTAAACCCAAAAGAGCGATTTGAAAATAGTTCAAAACAAGTTTCGTTGAATGTATCTATTAGGTGCTCAATTTTTTGCTATTTTTGAGCGACGGAATAATTTTCGGAGCTCTTATCAATATTTGCCTAAATCAAAAAGTCTCAAGTCACATCTCACAACAAACCTTCACGTAAATTTTGTTTATCCATCGACGACATAACATCCGGGATTCCGTTATTGCCAACTAACACACAACATGATACAATAGGCTAGTCATTCAAACATGTACTTGTCTAAAGACAGTTGTTCTAGTTAAAATTTATTGAAGTGGCATAGACGGAGGGTTCTATCAAATTCTCCTTTGGACTGCAAATCAAAGCAGTCGTGCACTTTCAAGTTAAAATTTAAACAATTCTTGCACCTCAATAGAAGATTGTTAATCAGTGGTAATACTGAGACTTTGTCAGTGACAGTTTGACCGTCACACTCCTTATCTTGTACTGAAGATGATCCTAATTTTGAAAAAAAGCTTTATCAACATTATATTTGCATAGGAACTGTTGACAAAAGTAGGTAACTATATCGATAAGAGCAGACAGGTTGTGGGCGCTTTATCTCGCGGCGAGGACATCCGCACGATGTTCGGACGTGCGCTATCCAAGTAACACAGTTTTATTATCGCACACATCCCTATCCTGATCATGATCTTACTCGCGTATACAGATACGTGGTAACACTAACACGTGACAATATGCCGATTTGTACTTTCTTATTATTAATTATAAATGATATCCAAAACATGTTAAATTAATTAGGACAAAGGAGACTTAAAACAGCATAGAAAGGCAAGTGCGATGACAATATAGATGACACAATTATCTTTACATTAATTTAGGTCATACAATAGATATGATACACACAATAGTGAATCAGCAATGCCGAGACGCGCCGCCGCATAGTAAGGTAAAGTACATATAGGTATAAGTACTAAGTAGATCATGTGGTAGATCATAACTGCTTACGAGGACACGTGATCTTAGACTTTTACGGAGACTGTGACCCTTGCCAATGTTGATTGCTGAGAAGACATGATTAGGCACATACACAACACATCAGGCCAAGTAGGACTTTGAATCGCGCACTGAGTAAATACACCAATATTTATATTGAGTTTATAATTCTTGACTAATACTAGGATAGTAAGTCAGGAAGTACGTACCTATGTGCATAGGTAACACTTTGTATAAAATCTTTGGATATACCTAAGCTTTGACAATCCGTTCGGGGATTTTAAGAGGGGTAGAGCGTAGCGTTTATTCGCTCAAAGAGCAGCTCGACTGGGGAAGTACTTCCCCAGTCGAGACACCTTATAGAATACCGCAGCCAAATAACTTTATGTTGTGTAAAGTTGTGTTCCTGTGCGTGAGTAAGGTCGCCAGAGCTCATAGGGGAGGGGGAAAAGTCGGTACAACTTGAGCTATGCTTCGTGTGTTGCAAGCGTCCATATGGCTCCGTTAACCGCTTACCATGAGGCGGGCCGTATGATTGTTAAAACAGTTACAGGACACAATAATATAACTTAATTAATTTGATATGCCTCTAATCGTTTCTTAGAATTAGACTCAGTCTTTGATGGGTCGACAGATAAATAAAAGCAGAAAGATGTGAAGAAACGTTCCTCTGTATGGTTTCTGAACTTTTGATTTTCATTTCAAGTTAAGGTAAGACATAATGAATCCCACCAAAAATATTTTCATGTAAAATGTAACCAAGACGAGACCATACGGCTCGCACTGTCAAAAAAATTTCAGATCCCATGTAGAGCCAAGCTTATAACTCTACACGCCCTAACTCTACAAGCCTAACTTCACCAAATCTACACCTTAGACAAAATATGTGGCTTGGCTATTTCAGATAAAAGTCAGCAACTGGTTTAATGCACTTTAACACACTCACACATTGTTACACTTCACATTCCATTTTTATTTCTTTTGTTTAATTAAGATTTGCGCATTTCCGTACACTTGTACATTTTATAAACCATCCAATGGTCATAAACTTTGTTTTCAAAGAGAGTGAGAGCTGGAACTCACAACACAAGTTAAATCTTACCGTGGGTTCCAGAGCTCAATCAACACTTTTATTATTATTCTCGCACTGTACTATTTCACTGTAGCTATAAGATAATGAACTTTGTACTTAAGTGTTTGTTCAATGAGAAAATCAATAAACTTTATTATTTTATTTATTATTTAATGATTTTTATTTGATTAATGGATAGTAAAAAAGCAAAATATTTAATGTTATTTTATTAAGTAAGCACTAAGCCGGAACCTATAATACCTACTATCGATTCGAAAAGTCATGTGAATGAATTTATTTAATACATTCGAGTACTTGTGAATGTGATTAATTCATTATGTAGGTAGTATTATTTTATTCTGATATGATTTAACAGGTAAGTTATACAACAAAGAATTTCACAGGTACACTAAACAAAGCAGTTTGTCATGGTTAACTGGAAACACAACAGTGCGATTGTTCCTCTTTAAAGTTCGAACAATAACCTGTTCAAGAGCGGCGACGGATTTTTTCCAAAATCTCCTTTTATTCGTATTCAAAAAGCTTAATGGAATTTCGCATTGCGCCAGTCGGCGTATTGTACAACGACGCGGAATGTGGATAAAATCAACAACGCACTAAATCACACATAGCGAAAAAAGAATATTTACGCTTTGAGCCGTGAAAAAAATGCAAGATATAAAAGATACTTATTCCCACACAAAGAACATAGGTAAGGAGAGGACCTACTATTTCTGGGTAGAATTGCGTAGAGCGGTTGGATAGCGCTGCAGTTTAAAGAATCATAGAGTGTATTTGAATTTAATGCAAGTGTGCGGTATTCAGGTAGTGCTAAGAGACACGTGCATAAATCTGAGGTGCATAAATCTGAGGTGCAAAGCGCGGCGTGAGCAGTGGCGAAGCGCGATGTTCACGCCTACAGTCGCGGGGCGGCGAGCGCGCGCCCGGCTCACCGTCTGCACGTTCTTGCATATCTGAATCTGTCTACACGCGGCGGCACACCACCACTGCCTGATATGGGCAAAAATTGAAACACGGAACGTACATATCTGAGTGGGCCTCTCTCTGCCTACACATAAAGCGTTTCGTTCGTGCTTTCTTTATGTATCGCCCCTGTATGGTACGCCGAGGAATAAAATCTTGTCGACAATCTGAATTCCAACGGTCCCACAAGTTCTTATCAAAAATTTCTACAACTCCGTCACAAGTTAATTCACTTATTTATTTTTGTCGAAGAGATACTTAAATCACCACTGTAAAGCGTAGCTCGCCCTAGACGGGGATTTTGATACAGCATCAAAATTGACCTCACTGCGGCGAAGCCCAAATAGAGTAAAGTTATTTACGAATTTTTGCTTACACACGTTCGGGGCCCCTGTAGCCCGGGGACCCCGTATCATTGATACGGCGGCGGTAGCTACGCCCCTGAATTTACGTAAACTAAATAGTTTACATATATCAAATTAATATTTAGATCTTTTGTCTCATAGTGAACTATAAAATAAATACTTGCCAAGAATATTAAGCAAATCTGGCCAAGTGGGTGTAAGACCACACATGCAGGATTATAACCAGATAAGTTACTGTGTAGTTCAGTGGTATCTATCAGGACACCTGCGCGACTTCGTTTTTGCGAAGGAACACTGGAGCTGTATTTAGCTACCTAAGTACCTCCAAACGGCGATATATCTGGTATAAATACCCATTGATGTACAATAATGATGTTTTTGATTTGATTATTGATATGTTTGGCAATTCAAGATCACGCAGCTTTGGGAGCAGCCACATACCATCATGAATTCCAACTAAGATCCTGGGTTGTCCAATAATCTTCTTTTTTATTTTATCCCCAAATCTTCCTGACTCTCCTTTCCCCTTATTTCCACCATCATTATATCTTACGAACAGCCCCTTAGGCCAGGGGTATTCAATTATCCCCCGAAATTTTCGAATAATATTTAAAACTATGACTGGTCATTTGGGTATCAAAGCATATCATATTGTGTTGTACCCATTGAATTATTTTGTACCCATATGCGCCTATACCCAAGTAACATTGAATTAAGGTAAAATGAAGTAATTAACTTGTGTTCTTATTTTTAACAAACCAATTTTAGAAAGTTTCGTCACTCCTCGTAAATGGATACTGGCAATAGACGAAAAAAAACGAATATTTCACCCACTAAACATGGGTCCTGCCTACAGCCCTGCTTACGAGATCCACCATCATCTTTAAAACCACCATTCCCCCCTTAAATAACTAATAAACTGAAGTTAAAATATTTGAACTAAGTCTTACTCTGACTTGAAATAGGCACATACCTACCTAACATAATTTTTGTTGGCCCAGAAGATCGTGACTTAGAATCCGATAGGTAATGAATGAGTCTGAGCTTTCTTTGGAGACAAACATCGTGAGCAAACCATAGCATGACGGTAGGATACATTTTAGTACCCGCCTGGTTGGCTACCACCCATCTATAGACTGCAGTAACCGCTTACTATCAGGCGGGCCGTATGCTTCTTTGCTACCTAAGAAAAAAGTCACTATATATTGTTTACAAGTCGTAAATCAGTTAACTGGTGTCCATAGAACAAGATCTCCTTAGCCTGGATGGTATCATATGGCCGTGTGTGAAGAATGTCCGACGATTATCTTATTTATGTTATATAATATAAATAAATAAACGATCAACGGAAGCTCACACACAGCAAGTACATTCTTAATTGTAGTTTGGCGTTTTTGCGTATCTCCTTACCTGCCGCCTGCCGCAAGAGCCTTAGGTAGGTAGGTATGTATCCCACGACCTCGGCGCGGGCGCGGGCGCCTCAACAGGTGTGCACCTGAGACCAGACGCACTTTTTCATTACGAACATATACCAAACAAAACGACATGCTCGTTTGAGAATGATGCTCCGATTCATTCATCGTTCGACGAGGAATGCTTTTATGTTCGCTGGTCGAACTCGATCTTATTCTTATTGTCTCGGCTCACCTTTGCATTGATGTGTGCACTGAGCACTGCGCATGCATGTCGTCTAAAGTATTAGGTTAGATTATGATGTTCTTCAATATTATATTTAAATAAACATTATTATTTTTATTATATTTGATGATAGCTTAGTGATAGTGATGTCGAATGTCATGACTAAGGTCATGGGTTCGAACAATACAATGAGCTCGAACTTCGGTGAAGAACAATATTATGAGAAGACCTTTGAACAGTAGTAGGGTACTTTCTAGAACCCGTCTGGTGGGCTACCACCCTCAAGTCTTTTAGTCTGCGCGAGACAATTGCGAAAAGTTAGTAAGTAATAAAATAATTAAATTATCTAATATTATTGTGTTAAGTATGAACGACCGGGTCAATGACAAAGTAATATTTTACCTATACCTTCTCACAGTGAAACTCAAAGTCAAAGCCATTTATTCAATGTAGGCCCTAGTAGGGCACTTATGAATGTCAAAGCTACTGAAGTTACCACCAGTTCGTAAGTCGGCTTCCAACTGAGAAGCACAGGCAAGAAACTCAGCAAGGTTACAATATCATATTGAAACTATCAAATAAATACAGGTGCAACTTATGTTATGTACATAGAAATGAAACTGCAGTAATTGCAATACCGCAGGTTGGTACTGTACTTACTTGATTATGACATCAATTAAGTTTATTGCCGTTATATCACAGTGAGCTAAAATAAATATATCACCTGACACGTGATTTTTTGGGATGTGATTTGCTACGTAATTATGTATTAATTGTGTGAGTCTTGTGTCAACCTTGGAAATGTGCTGGTCGACGCATTTCACGCAGGGCGTTGTCGCATACCGATGGCCCATATAAACCTGACACTTCCACATGACACCGCGACGCAACAACGCTGCCTCGTATTTTTTAGCACTTGATTACAACAATTTGATTTGCTTTTCAACCGATTTAATAAATGATACATATATGTATAGTACCAAATAAAGAAGTATTGATGATTATTGCATAATTGTTGTAGATCCTCAACGCTGAATTCTCATAAAGACAAGTACGATACAAAAGTGATGCTTTTCCAGTTGAATATATTCTTTCATAGTTCCAAATATAAAATAACTTTTTTCATGTATTTCGGAGTATCTATCTATGAAACATTGAATTTCAGAACCGTACCTAACATCGAAGTAACCTTGAATTATTCGGACGATATAGGTAATATTTACTGTAGATGTTTACATATGCATAGATATCCCGTAGTAAGTATATCATAAACAAACACACCAACAAGTCGCACTGTTAGCTTTATACCATTTTATCGATGAATTTGTTCTTGATTTACAGTACCCATAAAAGATAAAATGCAGCCGTAACCTTGATCTACACACATCTTGATACTGGAAAATGTAAGCAAATAAAGGTGGGTAGGTGCCTTCTTGTAAACCGAGGATTATTTGTGACTTTGAATCATTTTTACCTTGAATTTCTACACCGGTTGTTATTCCCATGGACTACCTACTGCAATCATTTCTCACGGACACGACCATGACTTACCTAATATCTTGTAAAAGCCGTATTTATTCAGAAAAGAAAGCGCAATACGTTTACTTACCTGCATCGATCAGCTGATTTTGAGCATTTCAATAGTCATTATTAGAAAAGGATTTGAAAGTATTGGTTCTATAGTATAGAGAAATTAGGTTGGTACCTGTCGACTGTCCTACTTCAAGTTGCATCAATGTTCAACATTGACGTTTGTGTGGGAAATGAGAGTACGAATCCATATTGATATTTTTATCATAGTGTGTCGTTTCTCACGATATTTATGTAGGAACACGCATGAGTAGATTGGTCCCTACGATATTCATCTGAATCATATCGCAATCTTTATTCAGTACTAGTAGTATTTTGGAGTAGTCGATTTTGTATGATATACAAGATGTAACGGAAACTGTATATACATTACAGTAATCCACTTTTTTGGTACGAGGCGCACAGATCGCGGAAGATAAAAGTTTATATTAATATTAGTAAGGGATGCAAAATGAAAATGACCCTCATTGACCGGTGACATGTTGGTTATGATTTTAATTCAATAAACTTGAATCCAAAAATTTTATTTGAATTTTGTAGTAATTTATTTTGAGCTGAAACTTTTTATAGAGAGTCTGTACCTGATGTAGTCTTCACCCCCTTCGGATGTATATACCCTTTCCGTTACATCCTATATAATGTACCTATTAGGGCATCGAGAACCGGCCGTATTTTGAGAACCGGTTTTTTCGGTTCTCATTCCAACCCAAAACCTGGTACCCGGTTCTTTCGGTTCCATTGTTAATTTAATATAAACTTTTGCTCTTTTTATTAATTTATCATCAAAAAGATTATAGGTAGTATGATAGTAACAATAAAATTGTTTTCTATGATCGAATATGAAGTAGAATGACAATCAAACAGTGACTTCGGAATCACAGCTTTTGATTAAATTATATAAATATAATCAAGTCTTTTAACAATCCAGTTTTTTTTATAAAAATATATGTAACAACAAATTATCAATACACATAGATAGATACGTTTAATTTAGGTGTCGGCTTAAACTAAGGGTCTGCTATGACCCCTTATCTCTTCCTGCTGGTAATAGATGCTCTAACGTCGAAAATACAGAAGGAGATAACCTGGTGCAAGCTTTTTGACAAAAATATTGTTCTCGTCCGTAAAAATGGATTTGATGTCCAGAGCAGGATGGTGAAATGGCAAATAGAGCTGGAGAGAGCTTGAAAATTTACTGAACTAAACTGAACACATGTTCTGCGATTTTGGCGGTCTCTCTACTTTTGCACTTATTTCACTTGATGGAGTTTCAATACCAGTCTTCTACGATTTCTGATACCTCGGTTCTCAAACGCAGAACGATGGTAATAATAACCGTGATATAAAGCAGAGTATCATCTCAGGTTGGATGAAATGGCGATAGGTCTCAAGATAAACACGTGATCCACGGATACCCCTGAAGCTAAAGAGGAAAATATATAGTCCCTGATAAGACCTGTCTTAATTATATGGTTCAGAATTGGTTGGGCATTAGGTAAAGAAGATGGATGAAAGACATGCAGCTGAGATGATAATGTTGAGATACATGTATTGAGTGACAAGAATGGATATGATAAATAATGAGTACATAAGAGGAAGCTTTAAAGTAGCGGCATGGACATTTTATGAGGATGAATGAAAGCCACGTGAGTAAAAGATTTATGAATATGGAAGTGGGTGGATATACGGGAAGGGAAAGACCGAAAAAGAGATGGATAAATCGTCGAACGATGATGTTAATAGGAAGAAAGGAGTGAATGCTGTTATGACGGATACAAAGGTAGAATGGAAGAAGCGAACATATTGCGTAGATTACAAATAGTTGGGAACAGGACATGTAGATGATGAACAATTAATTACTTCTAGGTATTATTTGATTTTAGGATCATAATAGGTATTTTAAAGATTGCAAAACACCATAATTCACATAATCAATTAAAAATTGCTTATAATTATACACACAATCAATTAAAAATTGTTAAATAGCTGGAGTTTAGTGTCGCTACACACCAACATGCGCGTCACATGCTGCCGTTTTGCTTTATTAATATTATTTAATCGCCACAAGTAGCTTCATGCTGTGACACTAACCACCTATAGGTGTGTTTTGTTCGTTCTACGAAATTTACTGATCCAACATAAACGACTTTTTGAAATTAATCAAAAGAACCGAAAAAACCGAAAGAACCGGTTCTTTGTATTTTAGAACCGGTTCTGATGCCCTAGTACCTATGCAAAATAATTTAGGCCCATTTTAGGCCATATTTAAGCGCTTTTTTACTAGACATCGCTTCTATACATCGCATTCTTAAAGTTAAGAAAGCTATCACCATTAGTAGATTTTTTGTGATTCATGAGGTACCCATTCTTCAGGTTTTTTTACTTTCCCGATTTGCTTCAAGTGGATTAATACAGTTTTATCACTTATTCACTTTGGTCTCCGGCCGTCCACGGTGTAGGTTCTGAAGGTCGAAATTTCCAGAACGAAAACGTTGAAACCAAAAACGTACCGAGCTTTCTTTTGCGACACCAGCGCCGTACACATCATTAATCCTTCGAGCTGTTTCTGCAGCACTGGTGCCACGGTAGAACTCGTACTCGTAAATATACCGATATTTAAATTTTTCCATTGTGCGGTAATAAGCGACGTCAAAGAAAAAAATCACGAGGAAATAACAAATGAATGACTGATTTCAAAACTCAAATGTACCAGCTAAATATAAATTAATAAGGAGAGGAGATATTTCAAATCAAAGTGGCCAGTACGACAAAACGTTAATTTCATATGTAAGGACCTAATATTATAAATATATTTTATTTTAAATTCTTCTGAAAAAATACATTTTCTCTTTGACATTTTGAGATCTGAAAATTAAGAAAATGACTGTTTTATTTGTTTGTCATCATATCACTCGCAGACACTCGCAGTCGCACGGCGCACGGTATATGTTTGAAACCTACAGTTTGAATTTTTCATTCATAATTTTTGTATTAAAAAGACTTCTACGAGAAATTATCAAAATTCACTCAGAAAACCTGCGTGAGCGACCGACAGTCGACTCTCGTCTCGTCGCCTGCGCTCGGCCACGCTCGGCGCTCGCTCGTTTGCGAAATGTAAAAAGCCTAACAAAAGCCGGACACCGTTTATTTTGGCCGGACACGCAATCAAAAATCCTACCTATGTCCGGCTTTATCCGGACACCTGGCAACGCTACCTATGCCAGTTAATTTAGACCATATTTAGGCGCTATTTTGCTAGATACTTCGTCGTGGTTACGCCCTCGCGTAGCGATGCTCAGACGCAGTGCTAGCTACGGCATGTTGCGCGGCAAGCAGCCGGGGTTCGGTGCGGGGCGCGGGGCGACTCGCTATCGATATCGGCCGATCGCGTCGTGTTAATTACTTTCATTAAGGGCAATTGTCCTGTTCAATCGGCCTGATCAGTCAGTTTGCCGCCACTCGATATTTCAACTCAATACCACGATACCGCCTCAAATGAAGCAACTGGTCTACGAATTATGTAAGTATACAATGTTTGAACTTAGCTTAATTGATGTTGTCCATTACTTTACTATATTTTATGAGTCTGAATAAAATTCTACGATTTCACTTGCGTATCAGTTACTCTTTTGCTTCAAAAATACGCGTACGTGCTACGTAGCTACGACTACGACTGGCTACGAGCAATTGTTTTCTGGAATCTTCATAACTTGGTAAGTCGCGGTAAAGAACGAACAAACAAATTCACTAGAAATCATCATTAATTTATGCAGATAACAAAAAAGACCTATAAGCAGAAGCCTTTTTAAAATTAAAATTCATTTTATTCTTACATCTAGATCCACTTCTTAATTCTTAAAATCTAATTACCTACATAAAATACAGTTTTTTTTATTATATTGCACAATCAAACCTTATTACACACTGGCCTGTTTGAAGTCATGGATAGAAAAAGTAAGTAAAATGTCACGTTTCATAAAGGAATTGTCCCACGAACTTATCTGCCCGGTGGCCAAAAGAGGAAGAGGCTAGTTGGAAATAACAATCTTCCATCGCCATTGGTTGTTTGCTCCTCCAAATGCGATAACAGCGCCACTTTCACCGGTCCAGATAAGTTTGTGGGACTTTTATATTCACTTTTTTTTGTGCACTGTAGATGACTGTGTAGGCAACACGAAATATTGGATGATTAAAAATGATTAAAAAAAATTGTTTAAATTTCGTAAACCCACTGAGTTAATACATTTTTTGTTTTTATCATTCTATAACATATTAAATGTTTTTTTTTTCTGTATCAATTTTATGCGTTATTAAATACACTGGAAATGAATTGGCGTGTTGCTTTGCACTTCCCGAAGCCACGCAAGTTGGCTTCAGAAATGTTTCATGATATATGAATGTGGCTTTTTTATTTGTACGTAGTATTTATATACTCTGAGCTAGTATCAATAATTTTTATTAATGCCGGTTTGAAATAGAAAATGATTTTGTTTTTACATAACGTCGGCTCGTCTATGGTCCGCGCAGACGTTATTATTATTTTTTTACCGCGACTCAAAGGATCTAGCTAAGTCTCACGTCACTGAGACACCCAAATCAGGCACACTGCTCATGAAATAAGCTCCTACAGACCGATAAGCCTTATCAGTATTAGGTAAACTCCTGGAAAAATATTGCTCAACAGAATGTCAATCTACCGGAAGTTATTCCTGTTTAACTTCCGAGAGCAAAACATAACTATTGAGTGAGACAATGGCCCTGATTCTGTTGTTCACAACTAAACTAATTTTAATCTCACTATGTCTCTTTCTAACAAAGATTTAAAATTTAAACTGTAATTTTATTATACGAGGAAGTCGGTAAACAATGGTAAGCGGTTACCGTAGCCATAATATAGGTTCAATTATTATTATTTCTTAAATACCTATTATTAAAATAATTGGACTGTTTTACAAAAACCTTAAACCGACTTCAAAGTACACTAAGAAGTAATCAAATCCTGATCTGATAACCTTAGCCTACCCTTTCAAATAAAAAAAGAATTTTCCAAATCGGTTAATAAATGACTGAGTTATGAGTTATGAGGTAACAAACATTAAAAAAAAAATACATTCGAATTGAGAACCTCCTCCTTTTTTGAAGTCGGTTAAAAATACTGATGTCATCCAATATTACCTATATACTCTGTGGCACAGGCAAGACTTCGGGAACAATAAACTATAATTCTCGATAGGCCATTAACATATCATTTTGTTACGCGCTAATCGAATGGCCCGGAGCACCCGGGCTGCAATGCCCTCTATCGGCGTTAGTGTTAGGTACTTACTACACGCCCGCGCGGCCCTTGCCACTTGTACCTCTCTGGCCGATACCACAGATTACTAAATAGTTACTACGTCCGATACTACAGAATAAATAATAGTACTAACGTACCGATACATATTAGCATAAACCTGTAGGTATTACGCAATCTATCTACTACAGTAGTTAGTTAGGTACTATAATGAAGAATAGTAGAATTTATATTGTTGTATTGAAATAAAAAATGTAGGGCAGGATTAGTTTATAAATTAGTAGGTAACCTATTCCCATCCAGTGTTTTCATTATTTTTCAAAAATAGTACTTTAATGAAACACATTATTCACGTGCTTCTTTAAAAAAAAGGTTTATTCATATTTATTTATGAATTGTAACAATAATAATTTATTATAGTACACTTATTAAACTAATATATAAAAATATACAATGCGAGATCAGCTTATATTGGAAATGTATAGCTTGATGTGTAGCCGTGGTGTGTGTACTACTTATAAAATTCAAGGTACAATAGGTACACGAGCCACTAAAAATGAGAATTGACACGATTTTGATTTGGGTGCCAAACTTTTCTTATATTTTTATATGGATACATAGGGTCTTGCCAAATATTTACGCTACATATGGGGTAATGAGAGTCAGCCGATGGGTTCAATTCTAAAATCGAAAAGTCAAAAAAAATTACTATTTGTTGGCCTTTTGTAGGAAGTACTATTTTCTAGCAGATGTAGGTAACACCCATGCCCCCACCCATAGATCTCGAAACACCCGTCTCATCAATTTTATAAATATCTAGAGGGCGGAACGTAGTTTCTTGGCCACTTTACAATTATTTAAAAAAACATGAATGCACATGCATGGATTTCAAGAGACGATGATGATTCAACTTGCTTTAAACGTTATTTCTTTCCAGTTAATTGGCACCTGAAATAAATAAATAAAATATCCATAGAATATGGGTACCTAATAATATAAAGTTGTCTCTCATTACCCTTAGAGAATCTCATTACCATAATGGCGGATTTTTGTACTATTTCAATCATTATACAAAAAACACAAAAAAACATATTTTATATGTTTAAGTTTATTTCAGATACTTCACTTAAGATTAATTCAATCACAAAATAACTTAATATTGATACTCATGTATTCGATCGACATTCCGGAAAATGTACAGTATAATCTCTTCTACACAAATGTATCGCTCCCGATAACACAGATGGAACTGGCGACCTTAGAAGTGTTCCCCCTTATTACAAAACATGGTTATAGTAAAACCAGTTTTTAAAATTGCCTCGTCTCTTTTTATTATATGACGTTAGAATGTGACCGAAAGATAGTAAAACCTGGGTTTGCTTTAAACCATGTTTTGTAATAAGGGGGTTGTGCTTAGCAAAGCGGTAGGGGTGTAAAGGTAGACCCTGTGCGACAGAGCCATATTCTGTTCCTATGACGTAGTTGGTTCGGTTAATTTTACACTGACCTGCAATACCCACTAATTCTCATTACCCCTAACTTACGCCGTCGTCCTCCTTTACAGTAGAAGTTAGGTGATGAGGTAGCTACTGTTAAGTACTTATGCGTAACTATTTAGTAATCTGTGCTTATGCTACGATAACAATCTAGTTTTTCTAACGTTTCGTCTATTTATTTTAGAAGAACCTAGCTAAAAATTCATTAACTCCGTACCACAGAATAATTAAAAAATCGGCTTCAAACTATTATACCTAATAATTCGATTACAATAAATTCATCAGTTACAATCGGAAACGTTTTAATTAAATATGTTTATACCGACTTTTAATTTTCCTGGGTAGACACTTAACAACACAATCAGTTAGGCATTTATCAAATTGAATAACATAAATATTAGATAAGCCGTATTAGAACGGTTAATTTACATTATGATGCGAGTAAAACTCAACTTCCTCATAAAATACGATGGAACGAGGCAGAAGTCGTCACGCATCTAATAAATTATAATTTCGACACTCCGCTCGTCGCTCCAGTGGCGCAATTGGTTAGCGCACGGTACTTATAAGACAGTGTTCGTGAGCAATGCCGGGGTTGTGAGTTCGAGCCTCACCTGGAGCATATATTTTTGCTTGTTTGGTTTTACTCCGTAAAATATTTTATTTTCTGATGGAAACAACAATAAAAAATTTATATCGCTGTGTAAAAAGACAGTCCTGCCAAAAAATATTAGAAAATATTTAGGATGTTTTATTAATATGAAATTGATAATAAACAATATAATAAATAGCTATATATTACTTGATTATTTTATGAATATGTAGGTAACTTCTTATTAGTGCTTGAATTTATCAATAAAATTGAGCATAAATAATTGATTATTACATAGCACAAAAAACATATTTTTATGATTTTTTATTTTTTTACTATTAACAACGCCTACACTGTGTTGTCGATTGCGAATCAGTGGATTATTAATCCTATATATTAATTGATATTTTCTTTGTTTATATTTTCCATAATCATTCCGTAATGGTAGAATGGATTTAGATGAGATTTGACGGTTAGATAAATCATATCCTGGAATAATAAAAAAATAGGGTATTTTATATCCCAGAAAAAACGATAGATCCTCGGCAACGCAGGCGAAGCAGAAACTAAATAATGAAAACTATTTAATTGATAATTTGTTATTATAACTGGATAATAATAAGTCACAAAACTGAAAGGACTCCAAGCGATTGCCAAATTTGTCGAGAGCAGACGAAACCTAATAGCTCACTTATCTTACAAAGTCAATAAACTGAGACAATAGCCGGCATAACGTAACCACTTTCTGTACCGGTAAACGAAAAGAGGCAACCACTTGCTGATAAAATCGACGTTTATATGTGAACATTCGGATGAAAAATTACTTTATATTATTGGTATGTAAATAAATGATGCCGATGGGCGTCCGACTATCACACGAACGTACCCGGTCCGCAAATTCATTGTGAGTGTTCTGTCTCCAGATGGCGCCACTATATGCGGTTCTGCCACGTCTGTCACGTCTGACATGTCCGTACACAGGTGAAAAAATATAGTGACATTACTGAGTACTTATAAAATTAAAAAACCGATTAAGTGATAGTTGAACTCGCGTGGAGAGGGTTCCGTACAAACTTAACATTGTAGGTAGTTGAAAAACATGTGCATGTGTAACTGCAAAGTTATGTATGTACGCACAATATTGAGAGATTTACCATGTTATTTTAAGACCATTGACATCTTATAGGTTTTCCTACGATCTAAAGGTAATAAAAGAAATATTTTACTATCTGCATATTTTTTTTTGGTCTCAGTAGTGGAGATTTTGGAGTAGTATTGGTCAATATTCATCTTGTTTCTTAAATAACTTTAAAAATATTTGTTTTAAAATTATTAAAAATATACATTTGAGACCCTTAAAACAAGCCCTTTCATTTGATATGTCACACGGTATAATGCAAAACTTTTATTTTTAATTTTCTAAATTGGCCCTACCATATTCCGAATTAATTTATTTACGATACAAGTCCGTGTTTAGGTTACAAAAATTCATATGTCACGTTCCAAAATTTAACATATCGGTCCAGTAATTCAAAGCAAATCGGCTGTGACAACGGACAGACCCACACGAGTGATTTCCTTTTGAGGTACGGCACCCTAAAAACTCCTATTCTTACCTCTACTATGTTTCTACTCATTTCATGTAAAAAGAGATTTTCCGGTATGACTGAAGTATTACCAACTTCTTTTCTGTATACAATTTCACAATTATTGTCATGCTATGGACATACTTTTTAAAATGACTGTGCTTTAGTAAAATAAATATGACGTTTGTTGGATAATCGTGTGTTTACTTCATAATCAGTGGTTTTTCTTACATCTGAGGTCTGAGTACCAGTGTAATAACTTAGTCCGGTAGTCAGCTGCTGGAGGGTGCACGACGTTGTGCTAAACTACTAACTAATCTGCCAGGGCAGGCATTGCGAGCCGCCTGACCTCCTGATCCTGACTCGAGCCGAGCCGCTGGGGCCTCGCGCGACTCCCCTCGCCCCTCACCTCCCACCGTCGTACTCCCAGCTATTTGTTTAACTTGCGCTCTCATCTGATTACAACGGAACGGGCACTCATGACTCGGAAACGCAATTCCAACGTTGATTAAAAAGGATTCCTCTACAGAAATATGCAGGTTTTTGTGAATACCAAATGATTGTTTTGTCACGTATTTTTTGTAGTCACATACAGAATCGACCCGACCCGACATCGACATGCCGACCTCGAGTCGTGAGGAATGTAAATCGTTGACCGTGCGCGAACAACCCCCTGACATAGTATCACTTTTAAGATTTTTTGTTTCACCTATGTGTACGAGAAAATATTCGGTGTTGGAATCGACAGCCAGTAGTGGTACGTGCGTAACGGCTGAGAATGTTGAACACATTAGAAAAACATTTGATAAGCAAGTTATAGATTCATTGTAGCTCTGTGATCACTCATTGGCATCGGCTCTCGTAGATAACAATGATGATTAAGAACTGAAGTACGGAAGTCGATTCAAAGATCAGATTAATATTACAATTGCTATACAATTGATTCAATCTTAGGTGCGTATATTTTGATTTCAAATTGACATACAGATAGAAAGCAAACATGAACAGAGATAGAAAGGCAATAAAGATAACGACCCTGTCGGGATATCATATGATCAGCAATAATGTAGTCTAGCAGGGCAGTAAAATATGCAGGGGAATATATCGGGCCGTATATTGTTACCAGTCGGACATAAGCAAACTTTGTTTTTTCCTAGCTAACAGATTAGATTAAATTGACCTTAACTTGACCTGACCAACATCGTAATGTGTATGGAATTTATATTTATTTATATTATAATGATAAACGGCACTTAGTGAAAACGGCAGCTACTTAAATTGAAACGAGTTCAAGCCAGAGCGGATGTAACCTTCATATTAGGTATAGGTACGAGCCAAACAAATAGGAGGATCCTTTGCTTTGTCATCATTAAAAGAAACTTCATATTCACTGATAGGTGGTTTAGTTTCTTTAATTAATTATATTGACCACTATTTAGATCAAATCGAAAGATGTACCAAGTCTAAATGTGTCTCATTATTGTTAATGTCATACCAACCAATTGTGTTAATAATTTAGTATCAAAGAAGACGGTGCCTATTTGTATTATTGAATGCGTATTGTGTTGTGTAGTAGGTACTATCAATAATTATATAATATTAATTAATTTGTATTTTCTAAGATAGGTACTGCTAGCTCATTGATACTCACATAGCAAAGCAAGTTGTACCTACATAATTATATGGGAAAATATTAAAATATTAAATATTGATATTCAAAATAATTTACGTTCCACATTAATAAAAACACGTTACCAAAGAGTTCATGGCGAATTAAAATTCCGTTGCAAGTAGCAAGACAATCGAGACGGAAAGATAAGCTAGAGACAACTGTGTTTAGCATTGATTTGGGAGCACCGTTGATCACGAAGTGGTCTGCTTTCGTCACTCGCGGACGGTAGACGGTAGGTACCTAGTCGATCAATTCATAAATAACAGACCAGCGCGGCAGGGCACTTCGCTACAGTAGCGTACCTACTTACTGTAAACACTTATAATTATAAAATGTATAGGTAAACTTACCAGGTTTTTTAATACCCTTGAATCTTGATGCTAAATTATTACATACAAAAAGTTTTTTCGTTCTGCCTAGTTTTGTCATGACAACATGGCATAAAACTCAAGAAAATCTATGCTACTGCTATTCTGAGAAAATTGTATCTCTCCTCTTTGTTACTCTGCTCTGTAACATTTAAAAATGTATTGTTTTGAAACGAGTTAAGCAAGTTACACTTGTTTACACACAAGCATTGTACGAATTTCAGAATATTGCCAATAAAATAAAATATATGTAGTGTATTGTTTAGACACAATATCATCAACTGGCCTTGTTTAAATAAACACCACCGGCTAAGTGCGAGCACGGAGTAATGAGCCGAACAATTCCGTATGTCACCAACGCACTTCTTTTAACATAAATAAACTAAAGGCACTAAAGGATCAAAGTACCTAAAAAAAACCCTTGTTGCAAATATTTTGAAAATTAAGAATTGAAATTGAAAATAACAGTGATACGATACTCAGGTATTCTACAGTAATTTCGAAGCGATCATATTTCAAAAATATCCAAAAAATATTTTATCAATCTTTTTCTTTTTATCAGTTCTTCTACAATCAAAATCCTAATTATTAAAAATCTAAATTAATTGCTTGATTATATTTAGTTATTAGTTATTTACGAACGGACAGAAACCAATATGAAAAGGATAGCCTTATAATTTTTGTAAGTTTTTGACCGGACACAATAAATGATAATTTTAGTAAGGTTACATTCTCATATGATAATGAGTGAGGTGTTAAAGCAAATGGCTAGAGAGAGATAAGTTATGCCTCCGATTAAGACAGTGACTGAACCAGAAAAGTAACCGGTTAACTGTAATTACTTTTCTTTTTGGCACAGTTTATGGCTGTCACAATAGAGTAGAGTGATGACAATCGGCACGCGGACGCAAATCAAACCTGTCAAGCGGGAGCGTTCATATCTGACGCATACAACGGACGGACGACAAACAAAACAACCAATGCTGACTCTGCTACCGTCTGCGCTTTAGTATGGATGGATCTAGCCTTGCTCGTGATTTGCTCACAAGTCACTAGTAATCAGACGACACTCTGCAACCATCCTCTTATACTCGTACCACCATTTACGCAGAGCTTTCTAACATACCTCCGCGAGAAAGAGAATTTGCATAAGTATTTAGGTAATTATTCGCTTCTCAGATTTATTAGTAAGTCAGTACATGATTGACAATTGTCGCAAATCATTCGTGCATGTCAGATTACCCTTTGAATTTGAACAAAAAAGCCTAGAAAGTTGTTCGATCGGAATATGACGCAAAGTGGGTGGGCTGATGCAGCCGCCATGTCATCTATTGTCACTTTCATATTGATGAAATATTGAACCTCATATTACTAAGTATCAATTAATGATATAGTTTTTAATAATTTTTCTGTTAGTTTTTTCACATTGAAAAATATTATTTAATTCTAAAAACAATTATTTATTTACACATAAACACTAACCCCCTTATTCATGATAAAATTATCAAACGTTGATTAGCTAAAATTCGGAAGTCTTTATCTGACAGGTGTCATTTGGTGATAGAAAGAGTGACACGGGCACACTATTACACTGATTTAGTTGAAAAGCGATTATGAATAAGGGGGTTAATAAATAAACTAACATTAAACTAAACTGACTGATAGAAAAAATAAAGAAAGTCTATTTATTTAGATACTTTGTCGTATATTCTGCATTTGTGTTGGGCTCGCTGTTGTGGAACTTTGCATATAATGTGGTTCTGCGTGTCGACCTCCCCACTCTGGCGTGAATGACCTTTGATATACAGATGACGCTTTGGTAGTCGCCGGTGAGGATACATTCGAGAGGACCAAAGAGCTCGCTGAGCTTGGTGTGGAAGTCATCCGCGTCGTCGGCAAAATTCGCAAGTTGAGCCTGGAGTAGCGCCTCGTTCCACAAACTGCCATGGAGTAGGGAGCCATCCGACTAGGCTCGCGCGTCCGAGTGGGTGAGTTGAAAGTCGAGGTGGGGTGGTGCTTGAATTACCTGGGCATCACCGCTGGGGCTTCGAATAACACTTTGATTGCCTAGTCCCTGCTGCCCAATCTCGGGGAACCGAGGAAGGAAGTTCGTTCTCTATGTGGGGGTCGTACGATTCGTAGCTCTTTGCAGGTCGCCCGTATGGGTGAAGGGGCTGGCTGACTGACGCTGTAGTAAATCTACATTGTCCAGCGAAGACTCTACGGATCGTACGAAGATACCGCACAGTATCCTATGAGGCGGCAACAATTCTGGCTAGCTTTCTGCCATTTGAAATTCTAGCGGACATGGATGTGAGGGTCTATGACCGGATCCGCATCATTCGCCAGATCGGTGGAGGCAATCCAGAGTAGGCGATCCGAGTGGCTGATCCTGGTCCGACCGATCAATCGGACGAAATTTCTCCCTGCCAGCAGTCGTGTCGGCGATGCTGAGCCGATACGGCGTGGAGGGCCATAGCTTCTTTATGTGAGACCGTAATAGTTCAGAAGGAGGCTACTGAGCGGAATCGGTAGAGGGCCAATACCGCTCGGAGACGGCGCCGCCGAGGGGGGTCGAGCCAAGAGATGTTCCTGTATCTCTAAATAAAGCGTATACAGGATGATATGATAACAGGTATTTATTTATGCATGAGCATTGGACAAATTAGGTAGTCATGCAAAAAAGATGACAATGATGAATGACTAGAACGCAACGAAGACAAAATAATCGCGGGAAGAAGACCACGGTAAACCTATGATGCCGCACTTTTATACAAGGTGAGAGCATTTCTATGTTTGGGTGAGAATGCGCCACCCACCGGATATTCAGATTTAATTTTTTTTACGTCGTAATTTTATTAATGGAAGCACTTAAATGTCATTCCAGTTGTTTTTACAAATAGTTTGCCTATTACAATTTATCACATTACGGTCGACACGAGCCATACCGCATGTGTAATTCAAGAGATGGAAAAGAATTGTTTCATAAATATTAATCAAGAGCAATATAAAACCTGAGACCCGAGAGACGTAGATCCTGCGCGAGCGAGCGAAGTGGCCCCCATCACCATACGGCACAATTGCTGTTCATACTTTATTTTTATGGATTAGTGCCATATTTAAACTAACTAAAGGCCTTAGACCTGCGAAAGTTTTAATAGTGCCAAAAGATAGAAGCAATCGACATTTACAAATCATAGTGTGTGGGTTGGTGCTGGTTAATGATCTCGAGTTTCGACCCATGTGAGTATGTGGTGTACTTGTATTTCGCTATAATTAATTTAGTTCCAAGTTCTACACTATTGTAACTTTTCGATCAATAAAACAAGATTCAAATACTTGATGTAAAACTCCACGAGGTGTAAAATAACAATTTCAGCAGTTACTTACAATATAGCGATAAGAAAATATACAGAATTAATTAGTTTCGGTGTTATCTAATCATAGCAATTATTGCAACAATGAATTTAAATTCCAAGATATTAGATAGTGTTATTAGACATAGATATAAATATTTATATTTTATGAAGCCTCTGCGGTCAGTTCAAGATAATATTATTATGTTTCGTTTTAGCAGTACTTATAGTAAAGTTATTTTGCGACAAACGATATGAGGGGAAGGTCCCGTTGAATTATTATATGAATATGTTCTTACACTTAGAACCTCCTCGTGTAGATTATACATTTACTTACATCAGTGTCCCTACATGCGACGCGGATGGCCTCGGTCAGCGATCTTCCTATCAGTATTGATATTCCTAATTTAAGTTCAATAATATAATGATCGAATCGAATACTTACATGTTCAAAGGTTGAATAATAATAAATCAATATGTACAAGTACAAAGCCACATGTTTACTTCCGTTAAACTTTGTATCTCTTCTAGGAACGTGTCAAGAAAGTACCTAATGCGTCATGTCAACAGAGAGTATCAATGATACATTTAAATAAATCATTGCTTTAATTACGATACCACAATTTCATGATGGTAAATGATGTGGCCAAAGATGGTAAGCACACGAAATCTATAAAAAAAATAGAAGGGCTCGAGTGCATCTGAATTTTTTATTGATTTGATTTCAATCTAGTTTTATGTTCTATTCAATTATTTGAGACTGCGACTTTTAAGCTAGGCAGTTCATTTGAAATTAAAGCTTAAGGCTTAGGATGTCCAATCTATATTTAGAGCAATATAATAGACTGTACTTTTTCTATGTGACGTTGAGTCTTAATTATACCGGATATGTATTGATAAAACGAAAGGAGCTTTAAGACAGTTTTAATAAGATTAAATAGCCATGAATATTCTTAGAAGCGGCAAGAACATTAGTGTTGCTAGTCGACAGGATTAAGGACTGTAAATCAACACTGACATTTATCGCCAAACAGTAAGTTCAAAGACAATGCGTTGGCAGATCGTTTGGGCATAATGTTACGGTGATAATAGTACACTGGTTGGTAGTACCTAGGTACAAAACAGGAATCCTTGGGCATGAGTCAGGCGAGTGGCGCGCCACGGCGGCGACGCGAGACGCCTAGTGGCGTAATACAACTCACCACCACCGCCACAGCACTCCACGCCACCCCACGCCACGCCACGCTACCTCAGACGCTACGCCGACCGCTTCATTCGTGCGTGTCACTCATATTCATACATAACTGTATGATGTGCATTTATCTCGTTCCTTCCGGGCTTCCTACTTACTCAGATGAAACAAAAAGTTTTGGGTTATGATAAGAGATATTTTTAGTTATTACGCAGGCATTACAGTGGCTACAATAGGGATGATTCCTAGGTAAAAAATAATAATTCTAATTAGTCCGTCATAGCGTCAGTTAGATTATCAAAAAATATTGAACACGTATTTTTTGCTTTACCGAATCATTAAAAATTGACAAAGATAAAGCGAGTCAGAGTTTAGATTAAAAGTATTTAAAAGGTGTACTCTAACGCAGTGTTTTTCAATCTGTGGGTCGCGACCCCTTGGGGGGTCTTACCACACTTACACTTACCTCTTACTTAGTTGCAAATCTCTCGCGGCTTCTTGCAGACTAATAAGTAAAGGTATCAAAATAAAGAAAATAATTATCGTAGTCTTTTAATTTATAAATTCTTTGTCTGTCTGATGGGGGTCGCCAGAATTTTTCAACCTGTAAGGGCGTGCGATATCAATAAGAATGAAAAACACTGCTCTAACGTGACGTGACGATATCTTCGTATTTTTTTGTTTAATTGACCAAAAAAAAAATACATGTAACAAATATTTTTTAATAATGTAAAAGACGGACTATATAAATTTTTATGTCATATTCTAGCCCATTAAATAGGTACATATTTTGCTAAAACCTCGCGCAACTAAGCTTCTGGTCTGGACCAATTGCAATGTGTGTTACGCAGATAACCAGCAGGTATGGAGAGCAAAGTTTTGCTCTACCATAAAAATAATGTTTTCGTATTCGAGTAGGGTTCATTCTCGGCTGCGTTATCATCATCATCATCATCAGCCTGTGGTCGTCCACTGCTGGACATAGGCCTTTCCCAGTAGTCGCCACCTCTTCCGGTCCTCCACTTTTCGCATCCACCCACCTCCCGCCAAGGTTCGCAGGTCATCGATCCACCTAGCGGGGGGGCGTCCCACACTTCGCTTGCCTGTCAAGAACTCCAGTCAAGAACTCGTTTACCCCATCGGTTATCCGTTCTGCGACAAATATGGCCTGCCCACTGCCACTTCAGCTTGCTTATTCTCAGAGCAATGTCGGTTAATTTAGTTCTCCGCCGGATCTCATCGTTGCGAACTCTGTCCTTTAGAGAAACCCCGAGCATAGCTCTTTCCATTGCCCGCTGAGCGACTTTAAACTTGTGGATCAGGCCAACTGTCAAAGACCACGTTTCAGCGGCATAGGTCATCACTGGAAGGACACACTGTTCAAAAACCTTTGTCTTGAGACTCTGCGGTATCGGTGATGTAAAGACTCGGCGAAGCTTTCCGAATGCTGCCCAGCCCAGTTGTATTCTTCTATCGGCTTCCTTTTTGAAGTTGTTCCTACCAAGCTGTATGGTCTGCCCAAGGTAGATATACTCTTGAACAACTTCGATGCCAACATTTCCAACGGTTACGGATCCCGGGGAAATATGATTATTAAGCATGACTTTTGTCTTACTTAAGTTCATCCCGAGACCCACTCGCCTAGAAGAACCACTGAGGTCAGTCAGCATCTCCGTCAAATCTTGCAGCGACTCAGCCATGACAACTATGTCGTCAGCGAATCGAAGGTGTGAGATGTACTCGCCGTTGATGTTAATACCACGTCCCTTCCAGTCCAGCGTCTTGAACACATCTTCCAATGCGTTAGTAAACAGTTTCGGGGATATGACATCCCCCTGTCTTACTCCACGACGCAATTGGATCGGTTTGGTTTGGTTTGCTGCGTTATGCAACTTTTCAAAATAATAGGTAAGATTTGTGAACTTCGATATTCACGGTATTTTCCTTCCAGCAGGGCTATTTTAAAACGCTCGAATTCGATATCGGAAACGGACTCAAAAACTACCGGAGGCGATATTCCGCAATTGCTTTTTTAATTTCCGAATTGATATTTCTTTACAGAAATATCAATTTCACCAAAAACATTTTCATGTAAAATGTTGCCAAGATCAGACCATATATATCACTGTCAAGAATTTATCAGATCTCATATAGAGCCAAGCTTATAACTACATGCCCTAACTCTACAAGTCCTAACTTCACGAACTCTACACCTTAGTCAAAATATGTGGCTGGGCCGTTTCTAAGAAGTTTCTTTCCTTCTTTTTTGTTTTTTGTGTACTAATAAATGCTTACATACCAAATTTTAGCTTTCTAGGACTTTATGAAGTACCGTAAGAATTTCGATGATCATCAGTGAGTCAGTGACGAAATCGGGGGTTTTTAGATATCAATAAAATCTAAAGTATAAGAGCTATGTTAGTCTCTTCTCCGGGCGCTCCGAGTGATCCGGGCGCTCCGAGTGCTCCGAGTGCTCCGCGCGTTCCGAGTGCTCCGGACGCTCCGTGTGCTCCTGGCGCTCCGAGTGCTCTGGACGCTCCGAGTGCTCCGGGTGCTCCGAGTGCTCCGGGCGCTCCGAGTGCTCCGGGCGTTCCGAGTGCTCCGGACGCTCCGTGTGCTCCTGGTGTTCCGGGTGCTCCGAGTGCTCCGGGCGCTCTGGGTGCTCCGGGCGTTCCGAGTGCTCCGGGCGTTCCGAGTGCTCCGAGTGTTCCGGGTGCTCCGAGTGCTCCGGGCGCTCCGAGTGCTCCGGGCGTTCCGAGTGCTCCGGACGCTCCGTGTGCTCCTGGCGCTCCGAGTGCTCTGGACGCTCCGAGTGCTCCGAGTGTTCCGGGTGCTCCGAGTGCTCCGGGCGCTCTGGGTGCTCCGGGCGTTCCGAGTGCTCCGGGCGTTCCGAGTGCTCCGGGCGCTCCGTGTGCTCCGAGTGCTCTGGACGCTCCGAGTGCTCCGGGCGCTCCGAGTGCTCCGAGTGTTCCGGGTGCTCCGGGCGCTCCGGGTGTTCCAATCACTGAACCACATGTCAGTGTCAATATTTCTATGGGGAGCTCTGAGGCATCAATCATGAAAACTGTTGTTTTTTCTGACCAAATTGGGGTCAATTTTGGACCAATTTTAAATAATCGTGTGGATCAGCCAGTTATTAATTATTGTATGCCGGGAGCTTCCTATACAGATATAATGAATAAAATTGTAAGTACTAAGTTTGACAAACAAACCACTGTTGTGATACTTATAGGAAATGGTTTGAACGTGAAATTCAAAGAATTAATTAATAGTTTTGAAACATTCCTCAAACTAAAGGCGATGAATGTTTTTCTATGTGCTTTGCCATACTCCGTCAACTATACGGATAAACAAAATAGGTATATATTGTTTTTGAACAATTTTATATATAGTTTGACATGTCGTCATAGTGACGTTTTTTCTTATTTCGACACTAATAAATTTGTTAGTGGACTAAAATTTACTGGGGACTCATTGTTTATGCCCAAAAAATGTAAAAACTTGATTGCTACACTGATAGCTTACAATATTAACACGGTTATAGCTAATATAACTAAATGTAGCCTTAGTGACAAAACGGTATTGTCTAGTAGTACTAATAATACTGTGATTAGTTGTTTAAACTTGTAACTCCGACAACAGAGAAGCATACTCATGGCATTACTTTACTACATCAGAATATTAATCGCTTCTCTGGCAAAATACTTGACGTTGAATTATTATGTGATGAAATCAGAATCGATATATTATGTTTTACAGAAACGTGGCTAAAACCAGACAGAATGCTTTTTAATGTAAATAACTTTACTGTTGCCAGTGCGTACAATAGAGTGACTGCTCAGGGTGGCGGCACCCTCATTTTGCTAAATAGTAATATTAAATATAAGAATCGTACTGATATTACTTGTCATTCTGTGGAACGCGTATGCGAGGTGGCATGTGCAGAGATTGAAAGCTCCATTATTTTATGTGTGTATAGACCTCCTGCGTCAAATTTTACTTTGTTTTGTTCCATAATGGAACAAATACTTAGTAAATTATCAAAATGTAATAAGTCAGTAATTATTTGTGGTGACTTTAATATTGACATCCTAATACCCTCATTAGATAGAAATAATTTTATTACGTTATTTAAATCATTTAATATGTCTCATCTATTTAATGAGCCCACGAGAGTGACGGCTACTACTTCCTCTTGTATTGATAACATAATAACCAACAGTAACGTTTTAGAGAAGTCAATAATAAGTGGCGTCCGTTCGGATCATTTGGCCCAATTAGTAAAGTTTCCGTGTAAAAAACTTAGTTCATCCGTAACGAAAACATTTAGGTCAGTTAATAAAACAAGATTAAATAATTTCAGCGTCAATATGGATTATAAAATTAGTAACACTACATATACTTCTGATGATCCAAATGTAAACTATGAAAAAATATTTAAAGATATTTGCAACGAATTTAATGTATCTTGTCCAATCAAAACTAAGAAGGTAAATAATAATAAACTTCAATTCTGTAACTGGGCAACTAAAGGAATCAGGAAGAGTAGGGATAACATGTATGATCTTTACCATCAGAGATCTTACAATAGTAATGAAAACTTTCATATATATGTTAGAAACTATTCCAAGATATTTAAACAGGTTTGTATTCGAGCAAAGGCCATCTACATAGGCAATAGGGTAAATAGTTCTAATAATAAAATTAAAACAGTGTGGCAGATTATTAATACAGAGACTGGTAAGAATAAAATCAAAGATAATACTTTTTCTCTTAAAATTAATGATACATTAATCTCAGGTAAATTAGAAGTAGCATCTGCTTTTGAAACTTTTTTCTCAAATATACCTATGGAGGCTACTAAAAATCTTGCTTCGTCTTCCACGTTAGCAGAATCGATTTTACAGAATAATTTTCAACAAAATATTCCAGACTTCGCATTCACCCAGGTTAATGACTATGACATTATCACGGCTTTTAAGTCACTAAATATGAAAAATACAGAAGACTTATGGGGTTTGTCAGTTAAGGTTATACAGTCAATTATTTTCAATATTGCCCCTATTTTAGCCCTAATTTTTAACCAATGTCTCGAACAGGGCAACTTTCCTGACTTAATGAAATACAGCAAAATTGTTCCAATCTTTAAATCGGGATGTAAAAACAATCCCTCAGATTATAGACCTGTTTCAGTACTTCCTGCATTAAGCAAGATTTTTGAAAAGATTGTGCTAAACCAAATGTTAAGGCATTTTAATAACCACAAGATACTCCATGATGATCAGTTCGGTTTTACAAGAGGTAAGTCCACTACGGATGCGGGAGCTAAACTTATTAAGCATATTTTTCAGGCCTGGGAGTGCTCACACGATGCTATTGGTATCTTTTGTGATCTCTCCAAGGCATTTGATTGCGTAGATCACCAAACGCTAGCTCTTAAACTTAAGTTATATGGAATTCGCGGAGTGGCCCTCGATCTTGTGGTTTCCTATCTTTCAGGGCGCCAACAAAAAGTAGGAATCAATGGTAGTGTGTCATCGGGCTCCTTAGTCAAATTAGGCGTACCTCAAGGCTCGATTTTAGGCCCATTTCTGTTTCTAGTTTATATAAATGACCTACCTTACATGGTGAAAGAACTATCAGATGTCGTTTTGTTTGCAGATGATACGTCTCTGATATTTAAAGTAGATAGAAAAGACAAAGACCTTTTAAAAGTTAACCAATAGTGTTAGTCAATAGTGATTATCACGATAGAAACACTAGAAACAAAGACAAAATAACTGTGCCTAGATTTAGATTAGCTAAAGTAAATAAGTCCTTTCTTGGGAATTGTATCCAATTTTACAATAAAATTCCTCATAGCGTGACCAGTATGTCCTTTTTTAAATTTAAGGAACATATCAAAAAGCGGTTGTTGAGTAGGGCCTATTATAAAGTGTCTCATTATATTGACGACAAGGATGTATGGAAGTAGCTTCTCTCTGCACCTGCTTCACTTAGCAGCTAGTTCAAGGTCCATTTTAATTCTAAGTATGCTATTATTATTATAAGTTATCTTTTTTTTTATTTTTTGTTTAATTTACAGATTATTACTTATAGTAATTAATTCAATTTAATGTTTTTCATTTATTTCTAAATTCTTCAATAGATTATGTCTGTCTCCTTAATTGTTATATTTTCTATACATATACCTAAATGATATTTAGTATAAACTTGTCAATAGTCACAGTGATAACAAATTGCGTGTTTAGTAGTTTCCCTTTAGTTTATTTTTTATTTCTAAGCCAGACTTAAGTAAGTCATGCTCACTTTAAGGCCTTTGCTTGCGGCGGCGTCGTGTGACGGGTCGCTCACTTCCCTCCAATATGGCGAGGAGGGCGATGGCTGCCACACGCGTCATACTTGTGAACAGGTGCTGCTTGTGGGGGTTGGTCTGCTTAAGTTTGCCATTTATTTATTTACTTATTAAATATAGATTCAGTCTACTTTGTAGTTTTGCGGCCGCGCCGGGGCACGCAAATGTTGTCAGTGCGATTAGAATGTAAATATTATGTAATGAATCTAAGCTTGTTTTGAAAAGAGTAATTGCTGAGTTTATTGCCGGCTCTTCTCAGCAAATGCAACCTTCCGAACCGGTATTAGAGTATTAGAGTCAGACTTTTCATAAGTGCCTGCGAAGGTCTATTTGAATAAATGATTTTGAATTTTGAATTTTGAATTTTTGAAACTTAATACGTTTAATATGTTCACTATTGGCATCATATCACAAGAATTTTGTTTATCTGGTATTGTCCAAACTCAAGTTATGAGAGTTAAAAAAAACGACGAAGCGCTTCGAGAAAAGGTAGGCAGTGCCCTTGCGCTTCGCTTGGCTCGTCTTGGCGGGGGGCACTCCCGTGCCCCCAGATTCGATTCATAGAAAAGTTTTCGGAAATTAAATAGCAATTGCTGAAATTCGCCCCGGATTTTTTCAATCCGTTTCCGATATAGAATCCGTCGTTTTAAAATTGCACTGCAGATCTCGTTCGTTCTGACATCATAAAACTATGACTTGGAAGTGACTATAGTGACAAGTCTAAGTACCTAAGTATATTTGCAACCTTATTTAATTTTTTAATAGTTAAGTAGTACTATTGTACTCCATGGCCACCATCTGACCGATTACAGGGAATCATGGCCATAGCTGGCCCAGTGTAATATGATATTTATTGATACCAGCCCGAGCTTCGCTTAGGTAATGAATGCGGAGCACATTTCATCATTTCTCACGATATGTTTGGGAACGGAGTTTTTTCTCGTTTCATTTCTCTCGGCAAACAATAGATCAGTGAGCGCGGATGGAGGGTTGGAAGTGCGTGCGCACTGTACTGTACCGACCGACCCATACAACCCAGCCTCGAGTTATGAGTTGTCGTTACGAGAATTGGTCACTTTGTGTTCACAATTTATTTGTTACAAGATATTTATTAGCAATCTGTCAATTACATTTTCGATACCCATTATTATTACTAATGATGCTGTACTATTATGTTAACCAATCAACGATTATTCAATACCAGTCAAACTTAATAATGCTCTGATCTTATCACTAAAATTTCAAGATAAAGTTATTAGGCTGAAAATAAGAATATATTCGGACACAAGAAGCGAATTCTTTAGACGATAAATAATAAAAAAAACTTTAAATTAACAAACATAAAAAAGTAATTAAAACTTTACTAACCAACTAACATTATTTTATAATATACACGAGTACAATACACAGCAGCATCACTATACCTGTATGTAAGATCGAATCCCAGGCCGTCCCGGTTCCGTCTGCGTACTACAACTTGTCGTGAACCAGTTTACACACTCTAATGTAACCTGTCAAATGTTTCCTGAATTACTTATGCTAAAATATTGCGAGATGCGAGTTGCACGGCACCAACTGTGTAATTCAAATTAATATTTAAATGATAAAAGATACAATGTAATTCTTTTTTATAGGCTACATTTGTTCCGGGTTGATGCACCCTATATAGAGTTTTTGCTATTGTCTCTCATCACACCAGTCACGCCATCACAAGGGTATATCGTTCATATATTATGTAATCACTCCAAAAATAATCCCTACTAATAATATCACAAATGCGAATGTTAGTTTATTTGTTTGTTTGTTACGCTTTCACGCCTCAAACGATCACGATGAAAGGCACGCAGATAACCCATGATATGGAGAAAGACATAGGCTACATTTTATCCCGGGAACGCAGGTGAAACCGCGGGGTATAGCTTAGGCAGTAGCATTATAAAAACAATAAATGTAACCACCAACAATTGAGCTATTATTACTACGAAGTAATAATAGCTCCATGCCACCAACTAGTTTATTTTAAATCTAAGACAATATTTCTGTTGAGCTAATTTTAGCATTTCCTGATGTATACAACTAGAAAAATCTTACATTGAAATAGTTATCCCAATTCCCATATCTAAATAAAGGAATTCAACGGAAGGAAGCAGCTACCTGTCTCGTGAGAACTGGCAGCGGATATTGCAAAAGGTGCCCCGTTTTTTACAAGTGTTACATATTGATGAAATGGGATTAAAGGGAGATTCCGATGAAGGGAGATGCCCTGCTTGCTCGCAGCTAACTAAAGACTACAGCGGTAATAAAGTTCACTATAACGTAGTTATATTCTACAAGTTCTTATAAATAAACTTTTTAACAAAGATACGATTGATAAAGGCGGTTGTTTTTTTATGTAAAAAAGTTAATTTATTTTATATTTTTGAGGTTCATGGATGAGCGTTTTCAATTTCACTGACCGAGGATGGATACATTTTCTACAATCAATACTAATATAATAGAGAGTACTAAAAGAGTAATAAAAAGTACTATAATAGAGAGTGGATTTTGTATGATTGTTTATATGCGGAGGGTAATCTCCGGATCTACTGATTCGATTCTGAACATTCTTTCACTAATAGGAAGCTACGTTATTCCCGAGTGCTATAGGCTACTTCTTAACCCGGATAACAATATACACCTTGGGAACGCGGGTCAAACCGCGGGACGGAAGCTAGTATGATATAAAATCCCTCAATTGCAACATTTGCGACGTTCGTGCTCTTTTCCGTTGAGGAATTCCATCATATCTTGAAAGTCAAATATATAGTAAAATTTATATGGTGATCCCATATCCCTCAGGATCTACCTTAATAGGATACAATTAAATTTCAATCATCCAAATAGCATAATCCGTTTCCGAGTAATCGGTGAACATAATTTAAATAAAGCATACGCGTCAAACAGAACCACCTCTTTTTTTACAGTAGAATTTTTATGTTTCTACCATTTTTTTTGCGTAAATTATTCTAGCTAAACAAGAGTACCTATCACGTTCTGATAGTGATTAGTAACTATTAAATAAGTAATTACTATTCATAAAATAATGCTATAATTTACCTAAGTACATAATATTTGTATACAAAGAAACAATAGAACACCTATTTTAATTTCGTTAATGTCGAAAGATTCATAAAAAGGAAGGGAGAAATTCAATTTCATATCCATAGATTGAAGTGCATAACTTTTTGTACTCGTGTGAATTTTTAGTTCCTTCCACCTGCAGCAATTATACTATTTATAAAAACCTGTCACAAAAACGAAACGAAGGAAGAGTCTACACACTTGCTGGTTACGTATGTGGATATGAGCTGATAAAAAATTGAAGTCCCGCGTCCCGCGTCGCACTTGTGTCGTGACGTGAGCTACGAAAACTTTCCCACACTGTTTAAGTGATCGATGCACTATCATCCGTAATGCACGCTATTGTAACGTCTTCCAGTTATGCTGATAGAAAGTTCAGTCAACCTGTTGTTGTTATCAATATCATAATAAGGCATTAACAATATAAAAGCGATCTATCATTTGAAATTAATATGATCAATCAGAGATCGCGCGGCGCGTTGCGGCGGCGGCGGCTTGGCACTCGATATCTGCATAGTAGAGCTGGGCGGAATGGCGGTTAATCAGGTGGCCCGTTATATTACATTGTGCTCGCTGTGAGTTCGAACCCGACAGAACAGGTTGCTCCAATGACAAAGGAGCAGATTCCATCGTCCGCAATCCGCGTCTGCGAGCCCCACATTATAAATAGTCCGTCGAAATAATCCGTTGCTGCGTGTCACTCTGGCGCCCACCAACGTAGGCCGGTACACTTCCATACTTAATGATCTATCTAACATAAAAACAATTCATAAAAAACTGCTAAGAGTGAACATTTTGTTTCCGCATGCAGCTTTGACCTTACGGTGATTGATGGTCCAACAATTATTAATAGTTTGTCTACGTAATAGAGTTGCGTCCTAGGTAATCCAATCGCTATAAAATCTTTTATTGAGAGAACAACAAAGTAAAGAATCCTATACAAATGTATTTCTCTTGCCCCAGGCAAATAGTTCCTTAATCAAGAAACGAGTTGTAAAATGTTGAGTAATAACCGTAAAACACTAAACAATCGACTTTCGTTTGAAACAAGGATTTGCGCACCACCTGCACCGCAGCCGTAGCGGTGCCGCGGCCG